>ML267131.1:73731-143723 GCA_005239495.1 Nicotiana undulata | reverse complement strand
GGGGGGGGGGGGGGGGGAGGAACATGCAGGGAATTGGATTTCAAAAGGAAAGACTCCCTGCAACCCTCATAGCAAATATGTTACTGTGCCAGATAATTGGCTTTGTACTCATTGTGGTAACAATGGGCACCCTAAAGAAAACTGGTCCCACATATAGAAAATGCATGATGCCTGCTTGGACTAAGAGAACACTCATTCATCCTTTTCCTCACTACAAGGGACCCAAATTTGTTTGGGTTACTAAATCTAACCCTTGATTTCTTTATGAAGGGGAGAAACCAACAATGTTACATAAATAGTGGTTGCTCAAAGCACTTGACTGGAAACACAATCGATTTCCTTTCACTAAAGGCCCTGCAATGAGGGAGTGTATCCTTTGGAAATGGCAAAAAAGGATACATTATGGGAGTTGGAAGGATTGGGAAGTCACTCACTCACTCAATTGAGAACGTGTACTATGTCAATGACTTGAATTATAGTCTGCCGAGTGTCTCTTAGATATGTGACAAGGGAAACAAAGTGGAGTTTTTGTCAAAGATATGCACAGTCACAAATTTTATGACTGGTGAGGTGGTGCTAGTGGCCAAGAGATACAAGAACATTTATGTTGCTGATTTTGAGTCCCTGCAAAGTGGTGATCTCAGCTGTCTAAGAGTCGTTGATGATGATGCTGAATTATGGCATAGAAGGCTGAGGCATGCAAACTTTTCATTACTGAACAAACTAGTCCAGAAGAACCTGGTTCGCAGTCTGCCCAAGTCAAGCTTCAAGGAACATAAAGTGTGTGATGCTTGTGCAAAAGGAAAGCATGTCAGATCTCCATTCAAGCCCAAAAAGGAAGTCAGCACCTCAAGGCCACTTGATCTTCTTTATATGGATCTATGTGGACCTATGAGGGTGCCAAGCAGAGGAGGAAAACGATATATCTTTGTAATAGTGGATGACTACCCCTCACTTGGACCATGTTCCTCAGAACCAAGAATGAGACTTTTCAAGTATTTGCTACATTTGTCAAGAAGATCCAAGTGAAGATGGGAACAAACGTGTCTTGCATCAGATCAGACCATGGGACATAGTTTGATAATGCCATATTTGATTAATTCTGTGTTGAAAATGGCATTACTCATAACTTCTCAGCTCCAAGAACACCACAACAAAATAGTATTATGGAAAGGAAGAACAGGACTCTTGAAGACATGGTGAGGACAATACTAATTGACAGTGGGATCGCGAAATATTTCTGGGCAGAAGCAGTCAACACTGCATGGTATTGATAAATAAGTGCATGATCAGGTCCTTTCTAAACAAAACACCTTATGAGTTGCTGAATGGAAGAAAGCCCAAACTGACTCATTTGAGGACATTTGGCTGCAAATGTTATGTTCTCAACAATGGCAAGGAATCGTTTTGGAAAATTTGATGCCAAAAGTGATTAAGGAATCTTATTAGGATACTCGTCCCAAAGCAAAAGTTACAAAGTATACAACAGAAGAACTCTATGTGTAGAGGAGAGTGTACATGTGATCTTTGAAGAATCTTACCTTTCTTGTGAGAAGGACGGGCATGCCGATCAAGATAGAGAACCTTTATCGGTTCCGGGTTAAGTTATTGACATGGAAAATGGAAAGGCAGACATGGTGAGCCATGTCAAGGAATCCAGTGAAGATGATGCAACTACATCTCCATCCATTGGAGAGGAACCTGGTTCCATGATCACAAAAACTGAAGCTGAAAAAAATAGAGTTGTTGATGCAGTCCAAGGTACTCCACTTGCTGAAATAAGAAGCGGTCAAGAACCTGAGTCAGATATACCTGGATCCTCTACCAATGAGATTCAGGTACCAAATTGGAAGCACAAAATCTCACATCCTCTTGACAACATAATCACCCCTCTTAACTCAGGAGTTCAAACCAGATCAAAATCCAGAAATTCACTTGTCTTTTCAGGCTTTCTATCCCAAATAGAGCCCAAAACTATCAAAGAAGCATTGAAAGATGCAGACTAGATCACAACCATGCAAGAGGAGCTACATCAATTTGAAAGAAACAAAGTATGGCACCTGGTTCCTCGACCTGCAGATCGAACTATTATAAGGACAGGGTGGGTATTGAGGAACAAACCTGATGAGTTTGGAAATACAACAAGAAACAAGGCAAGGCTTGTAGTTCAAGGCTACAATTAGGAAGAAAGGATTAATTATGATGAAACTTTTGCTCCAGTTGCTCGGATGGAAACTATCAGAATTATTATTGCCTTTGCATCTCATATGGAATTCACATTGTTCCAAATGGATGTCAAAAGTGCATTTCTGAATGGTTTTCTAAAAAAAGAAGTTTATGTCAAGAAGCCTCCTAGATTTGAGTGTCACGAACATCCTGAGCATGTGTTCAAACTGGACAAGGCAGCATTGTATGGGCTAAAGTAGGCTCCCCGGGCTTGGTATGAAAAGTTGTAAAAATTCCTTCTAGAAAATAGCTTTACAAGATGGAAAATTGACGACACACTTTTTATGAAGAAACGAGGGAGGAACATACTCATTGTGAAAGTGTATGTTGATGGTATCATCTTTGGGGCCACTATTGACTCTCTATGTGAAGAATTTGCAAAACTCATGGGAAATGAGTTTGAGATGAGTATGATGGGAGAATTAAATTTCTTATTGGGACATCAAGTAAAACACTCTCAAAAGGGAACATTGATAAGTCAGCAGAAGTACATCAAAGAGCTATTGAAAAGGTTTGACATGGAAGCATCAAAAGTTATTGACACCCCCATTGCCACAGCTACGCGTCTAGACATGGATGAACCTGGGTCCCCCGTGAATCAAACCATGTACAGAGGTATCATAGAATCACTCTTGTATCTTACTACAAGCAGACCAGACATTGTGTTCAGCGTGGGTCTCCGTGCAATGTTCCAATCAAATCCAAAGGAGTTTCATCTGAATGGTGCTAAAAGAATATTGAGATATCTTAAAAGAACGCAGGACCTGGTTCTCTACTATCCCTCAGGTGACAACTTTGATCTTGTTGGGTATGCTGATGCTGATTATGCAGGATATCTGGTGGGCAGGAAAAGCACGTTTGGAATGGCACATTTTCTGGGTTCTTGTCTCATCTCATGGGGTACAAGGAAGCAAAACTCGGTGGCACTCTAGCAGCTGCCTCTTGTTGTGCTCAACTTTTGTGGATCAAACACTAGTTAGGAGACTTGGAGTACTCTCTGATTGTGTTCCCCTCTTGTGTGACAATACAAGTGCACTCAACATGGCTAAAAATCCAGTCCAACATAAGAGGACCAAGCACATTGATGTACGTCATCACTTCCTCAGAGACAATGTTGAAAAAGGTCTCATCTGTATGTAGTTTTGCAGCACTGAAGATCAGATTGTAGACATCTTCACCAAATCTCTGAGCAGAGAATACTTTGAAAGAAATTGCCTAGCACTAGGGTTGATAAAACCCAACCGAGGACCTGGTCTCCCAAATGATTGGCTATGAAAGAAATGTACAGGTAAAAATAGCTAAAAATGTTTTCTGGAAAAGTCTAACTCATTTCTATACCATTATAGGTAGACACGCATGATGATTACAAAGCAGCTAATGCAGTACATACTGGTAAAAGGGGTTAAGCTTACACTTGCAAGACTTGCCAGGGAACCTGGTTCTCCTGACACATGTTAGTAGCTTCTTTATTCTCTAATATATAATTTAGAATGGATAAAAATAATGTCACGTCATCAGTGTGTCAGTTTCTTTCCTTTGCGTCTTTTGAACCAGTCTCACCTGTTGCTGAACGACCTGACTCCCCAAAAACTGCCGCATTTTCTTAACTGGTCCCTCATCTCTCATAAATATATCTGTCAATGTCACAACTCCTCACATCAAACTTCAAAATCTTCACTTCCCCTCCTCTCTTCTCAAACCACTAATCTCTCAGTAAACTCCACCATGTCTGAGAATCAAGAAAACTCCGGTGTTCTCAACAATACCCCCATTGGGTCCACACTTGTTGAAACTTCAATAGTAGACTCATCACCCAATACCACCACCAGTCCAAACCCTAGAGCAGAGTCTCCCCCAAACTCAGTTTCCTCACCTACTCACTCAGGTTTTGGTTCTCATCGGAGTCAGAAAACCTTGACTCCAAAAAAGTTTGTGGCTACTAGTTCTCCTCCAGTCTCGCCGAAAAAACAGGGTAAACAGGGTAATCTGGTCGAAGAGGGAAATCAGGAAACCTCCAATCTCTCTATGGAAGAGAACTCAAGTGCAAACCAAAAGGCTAGTCCTCATAATGCTGACCCACCCAAGACATGTCTTAAATCTACAAGTAGCACTCCTTCTTCTACTGAAATTTCCATGGAACCACAAGAAAATAAGGCAATAGAAAACATGCTCTCCATCGTTGCTGAAGGGATTTTTGTTGAGGAAGGTATAAAGGTGTCTGAGCCTCAGAAGGAAGAGCCTCAAGCCATAATAAATGGGAGAGAGCTTGTGCTAGTTGAAAAATCGGCACAGGATGATACTACTGGGGTCCCTAATGATGGACCTGATCCCTCCACGAAGGATCCAGGTCAGGGGTCATCTCCCAAAGTCAGTATTGATCTTGCTCCCTCTCCTTTTTTTTTTTTTTTTTTTTTTTATGTTGGGCCCTTGTCTATGGTGGTTCCTGAGATACGGTCTAATTGTGAAGAATATTTAGACGATATGGTGATTGCTAGCTTTATCAGGGCTAGGAGTAAACCTGTTGCAACTCCAGATCCAACCTCTAAGCGACCCACTACAAGGTTGCAAAGAAGGAGGTTCTTGAGTCTGCTCTTAAGAAAAGTCAAAGGAGTCAAAGAAGGAGAAAGTTGGTTTGAAGGATGGAAAGCTGTACATGAAAAGGTCGTTCCTGTTGTCAATGTGGATGAGGAATTAGAAGAAGAACCTAGTTCCTTGACTCACAAGCCCTCAAAGTAGAAGCGTTCTCTCTCCCAATCCAAAAAGAACATTTTTATAAGTGCTGAGAGTCCAACCAAGAGTGCTGATGTTGTTTCTAGTGAAAAGTTTGTGGAAAAATCTGGTGATAAGACAGTCAAAGAGAGTGGTGGAAAATATGATGATGAAGTGGTGGAAGATTTTGATGAACATATGCCTGAAAAGTCAGTCAAGAAGGAAAGGTCTACTCGCAAGTCAGTGAAGAGAAAAGTGGATGTTGATGAGGAACCTTGTTCCTCCAAGAAAGCAAAAGTCGATGAATCCCAAGGTTCTGGGAAAGGAAAGTTGAGAAAACAGAAGGTACTGTGGGTCCCCACTTTTTCCCTTGACATTGTGGAGCTTGCCGGGATGCGATAATTAGTGGAAATTTGTGATTTTCAACAATGGACTCATTTGTTTACAAATGATGTTCCAAAAGTGTATGAGGAGGAAGTGCGGAGCTTTTATGCCGACTTCTTCAAAGTTGAAGATGATCTCATCTGTGTGTTGGTGAATGGAGTTGACATAGTGATGGACTTTGCTTTGTTAGGTCAATTCTGTGTGTTCCTGCTGAAGGGTTGTCATCTGTTCAAGGCGCCTTCTCTTCCAATTTCAGAAATTCCACAGTTAAGGACAAGGCAATCCAACAAGGGGAACGAGTGTATAAGAAGGCACTTCTTCTAGTATATCAGTTGCTCTTTGAGATGTTGAAAAAAGTGTTGCTTCCCTGCGCTTAGAGGAGATCTATTACGTACAAAGTTGACCGGGCCCTTATGGAAGCCTTGGATGGTTTCACCACCATCAATCTGCCTGGGATAATGATTGAGAATATGCAAAAAGTGCCAGACTTTAAGGATGGAAACCATGGGCTACCCTATGGGTTTTTTCTCATAAAGGTCTTCGAGTTCTTCAAGGTAACTCTAGGACAGGCCAAAGTGGGCACTAAGAAGCAAATCTTCTCCAAGACTACTCTTGAGGAGTGTGAGTGTATTGACAAGGTCGGAGGAGTTGGAAGCACCTCTACTATCTCTCAACTGATAAATGCTCAGAATCGTGCTACAGAGGAGATCAGGAAGTTAAAGGGAAGGAGCGCGATTCTTGAGAGTCATCTCAGTTAGATACAAAAGGCACCTGGTTCCGGTAGTTCTCACAGCTCAGAGGTTGACCCGCCTGATTAAGGAGAATGCTTATCTCAGGAAACAAGTGGAGGACCTGAAAGAAAGACTGCTCAACGAGAAAATGTCCGCGAATGCTCGCATGGATCTTGTCCTCAAAACCCTTGCCCCATCCTCAAAACCCTCTTCCTCCAGTGCCCCATAAGCAGTGTCCCCCTTAATGTCCAGTTTTTCAGTGTCTTATGAATATTTCTGATGATGTTCTTGTTGTTGGTACTTGTTTTTGTTTTTGTTTTTGAATTGTGGATGGTAACATTGAATCTGCTCCCGTTTGTAAAATCCATATTGGTTATGGAAGCTTTGCCCCTTTTGCCGTGTATAAAATTGCTCTTTTCTCTACTTTCTATCATGTTTGTGCACACAAGTGGCATGATTAACCACGCTGGACTTCTTTTTGCTTTTAATTCATTTTCTTCTTTTTATGATGCCAAAAAGGGGAAGATTTATGGAATAATTGAATAATGATGTGCACTGATTAAGGGCAAATACAGATTCACGGGGAACTAAATGGCCTTCTTGGTTCACTGTATGGTTCCTTGTGGCTCTTCGTAGGTTTTTCAATTATAAGTTTGTCATCGTCAAAAAGGGAAAATTGATAGGTTATAAGTACCCGTGTTTTATGTTTTGATGATCTAACAAACTTAATGTCAAGAACCAGATAAGGAACCTGATCCACATCTGGTCCACATTCTCAAGCGCATGAAAATAACCAGACTTAAGCTGGAGATGTTCGTTAATATCTCAGAAGTTAAAGAATCAACACGAGAACAAATGGACTTCAGTTTCCCTAGTGATTGTACCCAGTCAACTCTCCAACAGCTGAAAAGTGGCTGACTGCACACGCAACAGTACAACATAGTGCAACAGTCACCTCCATTGGGAAGGACCTTGTACCCAAGTTACTTACATCATTCAAGTGATGTCATCAATGTTATATTAACATTAACCAATGATAAAACATCACTTGAACACTTAGTGAATTTATTCAAGCACTCCAATAGTGATTGATCTTCCAGTTAACAATTCTCAAGTGCATCAAGAACAAAAGAACAACACTGCTACGTACCAGTTTCCCATATTAAGTGATTGTATGTCCTTAGTTGAGTTGTAAGTTTGTTAATGTTCTTACTTGTAATTCCTATTTAACTTACTTAGAAGCATTGCGTATGGAAATCTTGTAAATCATAAACTCATGTGTTTGTGTCTTAGCTAGAGTTAGTCAAGTTGTGAAGTCTTTGTAATAGAGGTATTACAAAGTGGCTTGTAATAGGTGTGTTACAAGTTAGTGAGGGATTAAGGAGTTAATTCCTAGGTTACAATAGGCTGTAATCTAAACGTTTTTCTCAATAGTGAAGTTAAAATCCTACAAGGGTAGGTCGTGGTTTTCGATCCCGTTAAGCTGGGAATTTTCCACGTGAAACTCTCAGTGTCATTTACATTTTGCTGTGTGTATGTAATTTGTGAAAACTGATAGAGAACCTGATTCTTTATATAGTTTGGTGGACCTTCAAATTCTATCAAATTTCACTAGACACAAAAACAAATCATGTATGTTATGATTACTCTAATCCACATAAGGATTTGCTGAAGCTTTATTTCATAAATTTCTTGACAATTTTAATAGGCTTCAGAAAAATTTAAATCCTTCAAGAATTTTGATTATACGCATATCAAATGTATTGTCAGACCAAAACCTGAAATAACTAGATCCACCACAGAAGAATATGTCTCCATATAATTAATGCCATGATATTTGCAAATCTTCTCGTGCACAAGCCATCTTTATGTCTATCGACGTGATTTTATATTTCACTTTCAGGTGTTGGGACTATCCTTCCAACTTCATATTTTTCAGGTGAAATCAATTTTTATTGTGTATTTTTTCATTTGGCCAATCATTTATCTGTCCAAATTCCATGACAGAATTGAGCTTAAGATCCTCGTCAATATTAATAATATTAAGTGCTACATTATATCAACAATATCATCGACGATCATTTTATATCGGTTTCGTTGTTACCCACTAAAGATATAACTTATTGAGATCTCTTTATCTCATTATTTTCAGGTACCTGAGCCTCTCCCATGAGGTCTTATAAAGTGTTACGTCATGGTGCTCTTGTAAAGCACATGCCTCCTTATTATGATCATCTTAAACATTTGCTCCTCTCTTTCTTCAGGAGTTTTATCATTGGAACCGATTAGTCTATTGTGCTTCATACGTGTCATAAAATCTATCCATCATGGACTTTATTCTATTTGGAATATTAACAGCTGAAAATATGACATTTAGCTTTGGGTTAGCAAATGCGCCTAGCTATATTTTGCAAATGAATTATCACTTGAACTTCAAGTTCACTTTTATTTGTACGGGAATCTAGATTTACTCATAATAATTCATTCCACATATCACTTTTTCAGCTTCCCATTCCCCCTCCCTAATGTTGGGATCACTAACACATATCCCAACCTTCTTTGTGAATCCATCTTTCTGCATTGTGGCAGGATAATTAAATCATCTAGCACATCCATATTTCTAGATAAAAATTATTTGGTTCCTGAGCCTGAACCAATTGTGATAGGGAGAATTTATCATAACTTGGATAAATGCGTAAAATTGTTTTTGTATATTAAATAATACATCTCATAACCAATGATTTAGCTATAATTGGAGGCATACAATTTCTGCTAAACAAAGTTGGATTTAAGCTAGCATTATCAAGATAAATTATCATAGTTTATATTCTGGAACTGTGCTCTAATAAATTGAGCAATCAACCTTGCAAAATCAACGATGCAAGTTGACAACAAACGCACATGTGACCATATAATAATTGCATCTATTAAAATCATATAATAATAAATAGTCCACATGGCAGGTGACTGGGCCGATAAATATATCACCTTTATTCATTCCAGGAATTAGAGGATTTAATCCCAACCTTAGTTGGTATTTCAGGAGAATAAGCAGCATAATATAATTCTTGAAGAATCTTTTATTTCTTCAATATGCAATGTGAATTCTCAATTAATTTTCGCATCATAATTGAACCAGGATGGCCAACCAGTCATGCCAATTAATATTTGTTTCAGTAAACCTCTAGTTTGCTTGTGGCATGTGATTCCATCATCATGCTTATACTTGTGTAGTACAAATAGAAGAAAAATCGGATAACCTTTTATATTTATCCGGTATGATTATAGTAATATGAAGATATTCAACCTTACTTTTATTTATAGTCTCAATATGCCAACCACTTTGGCCAATATATTTGAAACTCAAAAAGTCCCTTTTGAGACTTCCTACAATATCAATGTCATGAACAAGTTCATTCATCCGGGTAGTAACAAATTAGCTCTTCCGGAGCTCTTAATTGATTTTGTACTACAAGACTTTTTTCTCACCATCCATATGGTGAATGTCTCCTTTACGGAGAAAGCTTAAATTATTATAGTCATGGTCAATCATCATAAGTAAAATCATTTCTTGCTTTAATTTTGCCTTTAATAACTTTTTATAAGGCATATCGAAATATTTTTGGTGTACCATATGTACACGACCAATGACATATTCATGTAACCACACAGTAATGTTCATTATCTTTCTTTCTCTCAAACCTCCCGGAGAGGTGAGTTGTAGTATTTATTCAATCATACATAAGAACATTCTTACACATAATTTGTATCACATATATTTTTCACATTCACTTGCAGGAATGAGTCTGCATTTATAATGCTTATCACAAGTTGCATTCTTTAAAAAATGGACTATAATCCTCTGAACATGCCTCATATTTACAGACCATATTACACATTTTCCTTCACCTTTGAAGGATTATTTTTAGAAACACTATTGTTCTCCTTTTTACGATTACCATAATGATGACTATTGTTATTTTGGTCTTTGGCACACCCACGTTCATTAGTCAACCACTTGTCTTCATTTGGATTTATTATTCACAACTATTACATTCACTTCAAGAATGAAGCAAATCAAGTGGGACTAGCTTCATGTTTCATGAAAAATACATTATTTTTATTTAGTCATCATTATATTATATCATCAATATGGTGCATTGGGACTCAAAACCATTGCCTTACCCATATATAGGCGTGCGAGGCTATAATGCGTTGGGACTCGAACCCAATTCTTATCAACATGGTGCACCATGACTCAAACCCAATATCTTATTCTCGTGGTGCGTTGGGACTTGAACCCACCGCCTTACCCTCAGTTAATGACTAATAGAGTATACGAGTCCACCAAATTGTATAGAGACTAGGTCCTATGATAGTTTCCATAGAATAAGCTAATACAACAGTAAGTAAATGGCACAAGGGATTTTTACGCGGCAAAATACCTGCTCAAGGGGATCAAAAACCACGTCCTACACCGGTAGAATTTCAACTTCACTATGATCAAGCTTTTATATTACAACCTATGCAACCTAGGAATTAAACTCTTAATCCCTCACTAACTTGTAATACACCTATTACAAGCCACTTTGCAATACACCTATTACAAAGACTTCAACTTATGACTAACTCTAGTCACAACACAAACACTAAGGTTTATGGTTTACAAAGAGTTCCTAATTAATGCTTCTAGATAAACAAAGTAGGAATTACAATGAAGAACAATTACAAAGTTACAACTCAACTAAGGACATATAAAGACTTGTCGTAGGAATGATTCGTCGCAGTGTTGTACTTTGTTCTTGATGCACTTGACAATTGAATGCTTGATTATCAGATGCTTGGAGTGCTTGAATGAATTCTCAAATGTTCAAGTGATGTTTTATAGTAATGTTAATGTTAATACAACTTGGATGACATCACTTGAATGATGTAATCACTTGGTTGATATAAGGTCCTTCCCAATGAAGTGACTACTGCACTAATGCAGTACTATTTGTGTGTACAGTGTATGCAATCACTTTCCAGCTGTGGAGAGTTGACTTCGTACCGTTGCCAGGGGAACCCAAAGGGATCAGGTCCCTGAGTTGATTCTTTATCTTCTGAAGTCATAGCAACTCTCATTAGCTTGAGTCCGATGTTTGAGCTGGTTCTTGACAATAAGTTTGTTAGATTATCAAAACATAAAGCTAAAGTACTATAAACCCATCAATTTCCCCTTTTTTGATGATGACAAATTTAAAAATTGATAATCCTATACAGAGCAAAAAAAAATCAGATAAAGCAACATGAACTTCACAAGTTCCCCCAGACTTTGTGCTTCCCCTTTAATCAGTCCACTGCTTCAATTTATCTTCCCCTTTTGGCATTATTAAAAAACACACAAACAAGAAAATAGAATTAAAAAGTCTAGCTTAGTTAACTCATGCCACTTATGTGCACACAAACATGATAGAAAAGAGAAGCGGAAAAATATAAGCATTTGCAGCAAAAGAAGGAGAGTTTTCCTTAAACAACGAAAACATATTTGTACTGTTTACACGAGAGAAGTAATAGTGATTTCCGTCCATAAACCAAAAAACAAAAACAAAAACAACCACCACAACATCATTAAAACATTGTCAAGAGAGATAAACAGAGACACTGGTCACTGAAGGATTAGCCTAGGGGACATTAGAGGAAGAGGGCTTAGAAGAGGTAGCAAGGGTGTTGAGAACGAGATCTATCCGAGCATTGGCGGACATTTGCTCAGCGAGCAGTTTCTCCCTCAGGTTCTCAACTTGTTGCCTGAGATCAACATTCTCCTTAGTCAGATGAGCAACCTCTACATTGAAGAACTAGAAGACCCTGGTGCCTCTTGGGCCTGACTGAGCCTATAATATGGAAATCCTAGCCTTCAACTTTCTGATCTCTTCAGTTGCACTGTTTTGAGCATTTATAAGCTGGGAGATCGTTGAAGTGCTTCATACCCCTCCACTTTTGTCGATACACTCACATTCCTCTAGTGTAGTCTTAGAGAAAGTCTGCTTCTTGGTCCCCATTTTAGGTTGTCCCAAAGGCACTTTGAAATATTTGAACACTCGCGTAAGGATAAATCCATAGGGGAGACAATGATTCCCATCTTTGAATTCGGCCACCTTTTGCATATGCTCAATCACTATGGCTGGCAGATTAACAGTTTGGAAGTCCTCTTGTGCTTCCATCAGATACAGATCAACCTTGGATGTGATGGACCTCCGCTCAGCGCGAGGAAGCAAGACCTTGTTCACCAACTCAAAAGGAAGCTGATAAACAGGAAGTAAGGCTTTCTTATGCACCCGATCCCCCAACTG
The DNA here is from genome assembly GCA_005239495.1 of Nicotiana undulata. Taxonomy (NCBI): domain Eukaryota; kingdom Viridiplantae; phylum Streptophyta; class Magnoliopsida; order Solanales; family Solanaceae; genus Nicotiana; species Nicotiana undulata. The sequence goes on along the minus strand of ML267131.1, from coordinate 131,341 downwards.
CACTACTCTCTCCTTAACTATAGCACGACTAAAGTTTGAGCAAAGGCACCTCTAACATAAGACGAAACTTCAGTAGGAACTTTGAGTATCTCTCCTAGCAAAGCAGAATCCAGAACCATGTCTACACCATTCACCAGTCTGCAGATGTGATCAGATTCAACAGTAAAGAGGTCTGCATAGAAAGAGGGAAATTGATGGGTTTACGATTTCACAGTTATATATTTTGATGATCTAACAAACTTCTTGTCTAGAACCAGATAAAGGACCTGATGCATACTTGGTACAATTCTTCAGCAATGGACTTAAGCTAATTTGAGTTGTGTGACTTTGGATACACAAGAACCAGTTCAGGGGCCTGATCCTCTGATGTTTCCCTGACAGAAGTACAAAGTCAACTCTACAGTTGGAAAGTGACTGCCTGCAACTGTGCATGCTACAGTGCAAAAACCGTGCAACAGTCACTTCCCATTGGGAAGGGCTTGTACCAATCAAGTGTGGACATCATCCTAGTGATGTCATTGAAGTATAATAACAAGGAGAATGGCACGAAACATTCACTTGAACATTTAGTGATATTCTCTCAAGCATTCAAGATCTCATCCAGCAATGAAGTCACAAGTGTGTCAAGAACGAGAGTACAACTCCACTACGGACCAGTTCCACTATGAGTTTATGTATCTCCTTAGTTGAGTTGTAATCTTGCATTGGTTCTTCATTGTAATTCCTATCTTGCTTTCTTAGAAGCTCTGTTTTAGGAAACTCAAAAACATAAACCCGCTGAGTTTGTGTTGTGACTAGAGTTAGTCATAGGTTGAAGTCTTTGTAATTAGTGAGTTGCAAGTAGGTGTATTACAAGTTAGTGAGGTTGAAGTCTTTTTAATAGAGTCATTACAAAGTGTTTTATAAGAAGAGTATTGCAAGTTGGTGAAGTTGAAATCCTACCAGTGTAGGTCGTGGTTTTTTCCCCCTTGAGTTGGGATTTTTCCACGTAAAAATGATGTGTCTTATTTACTTACTGTCTTATTAGTTAGTACTTTGGGAAATGATATAGGATCAAGTCTCTATACAATTTGGTGGACTCATATAAACAATCAATTGGTATCAGAGCAGGTTCTTTCTAAATGGTTAGCACCTAGAAAGGATCTCCATGGCTGCTCCACCAAACTTCGAAGAAGGACAATCAACCTACATGCCTCCTAAATTCAATGGTCAGTACTACAGCTAGTGGAAGACTCATATGTATGATTTTATAATGGCGGAAGACTCCGAGCTATGGGACGTCATCTGTGACGGTCCACATGTTCCAATGAAGAAGGTAGGAGAATCTGGAGTGATAGTGCCAAAAACTAGGAAGGAATACAACGATGTCGACATAAAAGCTGTTGAAAAGAACTTTCGAGCTAAAAAGATCTTTGTGTGTGGTATAGGACCTGATGAATACAATAGAATCTCAGCTTGTAAATCTGCCAAGGAGATATGGGAAGCATTGCAAAGGGCACATGAAGGAAATACTCAGGTTAAACAGTCCAATATCGACATGCTCACCACTGAGTATGAGCTTTCAGGATGAAGGATGACGAATCAATACAGGACATGCACACAAGATTCACTTCGATTATAAATGAGTTGCATTCACTGGGAGAGATTATTCCTAGGAACAAGCTTGTAAGGAAGGTTCTTAGCGTCTTACCCAACTCATGAGAGAGTAAGGTGAACGCTATTACTGAAGCCAAAGAACTATGATCTCTGCCACAAGTGCGAAAAGCCAGGACACTTCATCAAAGACTGCCCACTTTTGAAGTAGGAGAACTACAAGCACAACTCTGAGAAAGCAGCAAAAAGGAACTCGGTTCCTGACAAACACTTCAAAAGAAAAAGTGCAGTTGACAACGTTGTGAAACAGACTCTTGCTGCATGGGGAGACTCCTCCAGTGAATCAGAAGAATAAACTAGTGCAGGAGACAACTCCATGATGGCAGTGGAGAATGGAGCAAAGGAATATGACTCACTGTTTGCATTTATGGCTCAGTCTGATGATGATGAAGATGACGACAATGAAGAGGTAAATTTCAGGGATGTTCAGAGAAATCTGAAATCCTACTCTCCTAAGAAATTGATGTCATTAGCTAATGTTATAATTGATGCATATCATAGTCTTGTTGATGATAAAGATGCTTTGACCATAGAGTTAGGATATGCTGAACAGACTATGGATGACTTAGTGGTCTGTGTGGTTGATTTAAAGGAAACTATAGGAAATCTCGAAAAGGAGAAAGAAGTTTTAACCGAAAGGATAAATAATGTAGAAAATGAGAGAGATGATCTGGTGGTAGTGGTTGTTGAGTTGAAGTAAATCGTAGAAAATCTTAGCAAAGAAACGAATACTCTAGCAGAAAAAGTTGCAGCTATTGAGCAAGAGAGGGATGATTTTATAGTAGTAATCACAGACCTAGAGGAAACAATTGAGGGACTTAAATCAGAACATAGGCCTATAAGCATTGAGAAAGGGAAGGAAGTAGCTAGTGAGTCACACATTAAGCTTGAAAAGGAATTAAGTGATGTGAAAATTAGTCTATGTGGTGAGCTTGAGAAAACTAGGCAACTTCAAGCAGAATTGGAGAAAGTAAAAAAAGATCTTGAGAAATCTCTCAAGTGGACCTGGTCCTCAGATGTTGTTACTGTCATGTACTTCAATAATGGTGGAAACAAGCAGGGAGTAGGGTTCCAAAAGGAGAAAATTCCTTACAACCCTCACATCAAGTACGTCACTGTACCTGATAACTGTCTCTGTACCCATTGTGGGAACAATGGGTACTTCAAAGAAAATTTCCAGGCCAGAGTCCAATCTGTTCAGAAAAATAAAGTTTTTGTTGAAAAAGTGACTACTAAAAAGGGACCAGGTGCCACGCACAAAAAACGTATTTTACCTGCTTGGACTAGAAAAGCTCTTATTCACCCTTTTTCTCATTACAAGGGACCCGAACTGGTTTGGGTTCCTAAATATAACCCTTGATTTATTTGTGCAGGGAACAGTGAGAGGAAGTAGCCTACAATGGATCATGGACAGTGGATGCTCTAAGCATATGACAGGGAACACCAAGGATTTCCTTTCACTGAAAGCCTTGCAAGGAGGGAATGTATCCTTTGGAAATGGAAAGAAGGGGTACATTGACGGTGTTGGAAAGGTTGGAAAGTCTCTTTCACACTCAATTAAGAACGTGTACTATGTGGATGGCCTGAAGTACAATCTCCTGAGTGTCTCTCAAATCTTTGATAAAGGGAACAAAGTAGAGTTCTTGTTTAAAGTGTGCACATTTACTAATTTGGTAACTGGTGAAGTGGTTCTAGTAGCCAAAAGATACAAGAACATCTATGTTGCTGATTTTGAGTCTCTACAAGATGATGATATGAGCTGCCTAAAGGCAGTTGATGATGATACAGAATTGTGACATAGGAGATTGGGGCATGCAAGCATTTCCCTTCTGAATAAGCTGATACAGAATGACCTGGTTCGTGGTCTGCCAAATTCAAAGTTCAAGGAGCATAGAGTGTGTGATGCATGCGCTAGAGGAACACATGTGAAATTATCCTATTGTGAACATGTGATTTTTCACCCTCCATATACCCCAACAAAAACTCAATAAAATAAATTAATTTGACAAATTTTGTTGAATTTTAGTATTAATTGTGAATTGTTTTGTATTTGCATATTTATAATTCATCTTTTAAAAATTTATTAAATTGCATAATTAGGCGCATTACTATCATCGAGGAAATATAAATTTATTATTTGTAATTAATTGAATTAAATGACAAACAGATAATGATTATTTGGTGTAATGTAGTTTTAACAACTAATTGCTAAATTTAGTCATTTTTCCGAACAAATTGTGAAAAATTGATTTTAATATATATGAATGTCAAATTAATTGTTTTACCCTTAATTAATTTACTAATTAATCTATAATTAGACTAAGTTAGAATTAATAAATACAAGTTTGTGGGGGTGTTGGGTTAATCTAGATTAATTAAGTGGTCTAGACTAGTTTAAGAAAATTAATTTGGACCTGGGATAAAAAAACACCCAGGCCCAAACCTATCTCTACAATACTCCATTCACCCAAGCCCAAATACCCTACCCGGTCCGGACCCCTGTTACACCAAACGACCCCGTTTCGATCATAACAAATCCCAGCCGTTGATCTCGTTTGATCTAACGGCTGGGAACTCTCTAACTCCCAACTATATAACTGTTCCAACCCCCCATACCCCCACTAACTAAGTCTAACACCCCCTCATCCCCACTCATCTCTATCCCTTCTCTCTCTCACCGGCCAGTCCCCACCGTAGTCCCATCTCTCTTCCGTCGTGCTCTGCCGACCGGAAATCACTGTCCGGCGGCGGAGCTCCTCCAATCGACTCCAAATTTTCACCAGGCAGTCCTCACGCCCCCCTCAACCACCTCCCACTATCAATTTCACCAAAACCGATTCAATCTCACCCAATTTCAAATCTAAAAAATCCGAAACTCTAACCTTCTTCTACAAGACGACTCGAAGACTTTTAATGGCTCTAACCTACACGGGTCGATAGCTCTCAACGAGGGCTATTGATTTCTGTGGGTTTGAGTCATTTTTCAAACCCTGCCTGAATCCAGCCAAGGTCTGGCGACCATCCAATTTCCGGCCAAACCCTTTAACGGGTATTCTCCTTACTTCCTTATTATTTTGCATGTTATTAAAACCAATTCTAATGTTAATCGCTTCTTTAGGCTATTTCAATTTATTTAATTTGTTTTCTTTCCTTTTCTTTTGGTTTTTCTTCTTTTCTTCTTGCTTGTTGATTAACTATTCTTAATATGTTCTTGGTTGACTAAGAAGAACCAAAAGTAACAAGATGTTTAACTTAACAGTATTATTTTACAATAGAACTATATGTTGTAGTTCCGTTTTGGCTCTTTCTGTTAAATGAAACCTGCCTCTAATTGTTTGATACCGTTAGGATCAGATTCTCTTTCCTTTCATTACTGCCTGATTGTTTGCTGTTAAATTCTGTGACAAACCTATTTTGATAACAAAATCTAGGGTTCCCATTTAACTGACTATCCTCTTTGATTCACGCAACCTTATTTGACCAACCTAGGATTCTCTGTATTTGTCAACCTTATACTAAAACTCAATCTTGAATGTTTAATTATGTTGTCATTCTTGTTCTGTTAATCACTGATGGTTCATCAAGGTTTATAATTAGTCACAAAACTAGTTAAGTCATTAAGACCTCGCTTGGGTTATTTGATTGCCTAACTGGTTTTAATTGGAGATTCAAGCCTGGGTTTGTTGATATGAATTGATAACCTGAGCCTGATAGCCTGGGTTTTAATTGGAGATTCAAGCCTGTATGCAACTCTTGGAATCTGCTTGGTTATTTGCTGAGTTTCTGTAATACGTTTAACATTTGATAGTTTGATGGTAATTTCATATGTGTTTAGCATGTTAGAATAATTTACACTTGGGTAGATGAGTTTGATTCCTTAATAATCAAACTCACCCCATGATGAGTGCACACATATTAGTATGGTTGGCTGAAGTTTACCCTTTAAAAGGGTACAAAGTATGTAGTTAAAAGGGCATTAGAGTTGAGGAATCTGAACCTTTGAATGGTCAGGTTCATCCTCTAAAATGCCTAAATAATCAAAGTTACTATATAGTTTAGAATTATGTTAGTAGTAGCACTAGGGTAGATGAATCTGACTTCTTAATAGTCAAATTCACCCTTTGGTAGTGCGTAAACAGTAGCTTATGATGCTGAAAATCATCCTTTATGGGTATAAAGTGGATAATCAAAGGCTCCTAAGAGGAAAGAATCTGAATCCCCAATATGATCAGATTTATTCTCTAAAACACGCCTAAATAATCAAAGTCAAAGAATAAGCATGGACTAAAGGTCCAAGGTATAAAAAATGATATTCTGGGGTTTGAGTTTGATCCTTTCATGATCATATTCACGCCAAACGAATACATGAATGATTCTGTCCTTGGAACAGATAAACACAAGCATCATCAGGATTGGTATTGACCTTTTCATGGTCAGTTTGGTTCCGATGAATGCATAACACCTGATGAGTTTGGGTGTTCTACATATTACAAAGGAAAAGCTTAAACGAGAGGCCTCAAGGGAGCTTCGAGTCAGCAAATTAGTTAGAATTTTTATTTCAGTTTCGTTCATTCGGAAAATGTATAGCAGCAGTCAAGTTACAATCCCCCTGTATTGATTTGTTAACTCTCATTGTAATATAATTTAAGACTGGACTGTACACTAAATTTCAGTTTTATTCCTGTTCGTAAAAATTCGAATTTACATTCTATCTATTCTGAAAATGGTATTAGGCAAAAGAACGCATGTGAAATATGTACTAAAAACCTCGCTGGATCTTGGAAAAAATGGTTATTTCAAAATTTAGTTAGAGTTTCGACATAAATAGAGTCAGTAGATCATCTTCAGTCTATTTGTGTCTTATAAATCTGCGAAAATCAGTGTATACATATGTACGAATTTTAAGCCTTTAGAAACATGAGATTAGGCTGTTTTAAAATTGGTAAGAATCACTGTCTCAAAATTAATAAGACTGCCTGTGGTTTGATCTTTATTAGAAATCATAAAAATTCTGGAAGTAGCGTGACTTTACCCTGTCAATTCATTTCAGAATTAATGAGTATTCTAGATTCATGTTTAGGCTGTCTAAAAGTGGAAAAACTAGAAAAATCTGTTGTGTTATGTTCACAAGTGTATGTATGAATGAATATGTATTACCATGTTTCCTATTTATTCATCAAACTGAAAAATAAAGATCCTTAAGACTTAGCTGAATTTCCTAAACTAGTGACCCCCCCATAAATTAGTCATAATTAGGATTGACCGAAGAGTTAAATGATAAATCGGGCTAAAATATGGCCATAGCCCAAGAATCTTGTACTTTAGGCTAGGAAATTTGATCTTAGATAATCTCCTCTAGGCAGAAAAATACCTCTTTTAGTTTGAGCTTCTATATGAAATACCAAATTACCATAATCTACACTCGGGAGTGGCAACTCGTGCCCCCGACCCTCAATTCCAAAGAATAATAAAAATGCACGTAGCAACTACGAGTGTATTTCATGTGATGTGTTTGCCGTGTGTTCAAAAACAACAAGTGCATGCCATCGTGACTTGTCTAAGATAAATCCATAAACGTCCTAATTGATCTTAAAACTAAAATTCTCCTTTAAACAGAAAATACGTAAAGAATGATCGAATATTGCCTCAAATAGGCACTATAAAACCGTCATGACCAATAGTTTTGACTACGAAATCTACGCTCGGTTTCGACAACTCATGTCCCCGTCTTCAAACTTCAAATCATAATAAAATCACGTGTTGCAATTGCGGGCGCATTTCATGTGGCGTAATTGTAACATGTCCAAAGCATAACGAGTGCACGTTCACGTGACTTGTTTTTCAAGATAAATCCATACTTATCAAAAGCGGCTAAATTTCAAAGAGTTTAAATATGTAATAGGCTAAAACACGTAAATAATCGGATAATTTAGGCCAAATAATAATAGTTAAGCGACCGTGCTAGAACCACGGAACTCGGGAATGCCTAACACCTTCTCCCGGGTTAACAGAATTCCTTACTTGGATTTCTAGTCGCAGACAAATCAAAACAGAGTCAAATCTTCCTCGGTTTGGGATTTTCAAAACAAAACAGTGTTCCGGAGCATCGTAAAAAATCCTGGTGGCGACTCTGAAATAATAAATAAATCCCAAATCCGAATAATGTCACTTAAAGTGGAAAAACTCCCTTATTACCCCTTCATTAACAAGGGGTAGTGAAAAAGGAGGTGTGACAGCTCTGGCGACTCTGCTGGGGAATCGAACCCATAATCTCTGGTTCAGGGTTCAAGAATTCGAGCTTTTATAACTGTTATGTTTTGGCTTTCATTATCTGATTTTACGTGTTTAAACCTAATGTGCTAGTTGCCGCATTTACCACTTTGATAATATCTGAATTGCGTATAAACTGTGCCGAAACCCTCCTTCTCTCTGAGTCTTCTAAATCATCTGGGAAGTGTGCACTTCGTGTGATTTCTTTTCTGTTAGAGTCATCCAAATTTTAGAACGAGGTACGGCAAGTTGCAAAGCCGGTGAAGCTTCTGTATTCCCGGTACGCTGCCCCGACCTTGGCTCGAGATGTCCGCTCAAGTAAGCCTTGTCTAGAACAAAACCCCAGGGTATAAACCTAGTATGACATAGCCTCATGCCGGATCCCTAGTAGGAACGTTTATTTGCATCACGTGCATTTAACTTAGGGGACTCAACACAGGGGTTGGGTCCGTCTAGGACAGGTGAACCCAAAATGAAAGACCATCCTGATGCATCCTACTTGCTATGTGTACAACATTTTGTTACGGTTTGTTTGTTGACCGGCTAAAAGAAGATAACAGAAAAACCAAGAGAGAAATAGAATAGGAGATTTAGCCGATTTTTGAAAAAAAAAACCCGATATTCAAAATCATCCCAAAACTCTGCCAAAAGTTCTGAAAATGGGAAATAGTATTTCAAAACAAAGTAAGTCGGTGCATATTTTTCAAAATTGTGTCGAGATTTCCCGAACTACGCATTATTTGATTCTCACCGGATGTGAGATACGTAGGCAACCCGGGTCTAACCTTATTTTCAAAACCAAAATAGAAAAATACGATCACAAAATTAGGTGAGGTTGTTCTTGCCTAAATAGCCAATTGTCCCAACGGGACGCTGGAAGGCTGTTTTTGCAAAAAATAGCCACTTATAGTCTTTTCAAATTTTTTGGCCCAATTAGCGAGCACAACCCTAGAAGCTTCCTATCCGAAGTATCGAAGGGCCGTATTCGCAAGGGGAGCCCATTTTCTTTATTACAAAACTTTTGCAAAAAATAACATTTTTTCGCATCCAGTCAAAACCTTTTTTTATGGCTTTGTTTTCTTAATCAAAACATTTAAAAAAATGTGCAGGATGAATACAATTGAAAACACTCCCTTTAGGGCTGTCGAGGAAATTCCAGTGGGACTCCATATGTGGTGGAGCGACCTGGGGGAAGTTAGTAGAAAGTCTGTCGTAAAAGCTTTGGGCGGACTCACTGGCCTTCTAAAAATCAAGCCGAGGTTGGATATCGTCGAAGCTTTAGTGTCATTTTGGGACCCCGCCCACAACGTGTTCCACTTTTAAGACTTTGAGTTTACACCCACGCTAGAGGAAATAGCGGGGTATGCTGGTCTCGGTGACAATCTTAGAAGCCGGTATCCGGTGGCACCCAGGGCGGTAACTCCACATAAGTTCTTGGATCTTCTGAACATTAGTCGGGACACTCAAGACTCACAGCTGGCTGAAGAGTTCTGCACTTTCTATGTCACGACCCGAAATCCCACCTTCGGGCCATGACTGCGTCTAACGTTGAACCCGCTAGACAAGCCAACGTTTGAACTAAATACACTCATTAACAACTGAAATGAACAGGATGACAAGGGCAGCTATAATTAACAATATGAAAGTTAACAAATTACAAAAATAATATAGCAAGCTTCGAAGTAAGACCCATAAATATAACCCAGAACTGGTGCCACATACTCACGAACTGTCTATGAGATTACTAAATAGAGTGGTCTAAAAATAAGTACATATGACTGTCTTTGAAACTGTAAGATAAGACAGAGCTGAAAGTGAAGGGTAGAAGGGGACGCCAAGGCCCACGAACATCTGCGGGTCTACCTCGATGTCTCATGTAGGAACTGATGGAATGCTCCGACCGTCAGTGACCACCGGGTCCGGCTGCGTAGTCTGCACAACATAAAGAAGTGCAGGTGTAGCATCAGTACAACCGACCCCATGTACTGAGTAAGTGCCGAGCCTAACCTCGGCGAAGTAGTGACGAGGCTAGGACCGACAACAATATATGTACCTGTGCAATTCTATATAATAACAGGAAAATATCGACGGAAATAAGCAAGTAAAACAGATACGGGGAGAACATGCTGGGGGAAAAAGGGGCAACAAAATGCTAGCACAGTTGAACAAGGTAATAACTGAAATGTAACAAGTAAAAGCAGGAATTTAACGTCTCAGAACAGATAATGAACAGCAAAGAAGCACGGCATGTCCCCTCGTGCGTAATCTCGCAATCACTCGGCGCAGAATGTCCCCTCGTGCAAAAAATAATCAACGATCAACACGGCATGTCCCCTCGTGTGATAAATAAAAAACAATCAGCACGACATGTACCCTCGTGTGATAAATAATAAACGATCAACACGACATGTCCCCTCGTGTGATAAATAATAACAATCAGCACGACAAGTCCCCTCGTGCGATAAATAATTAACGATCAACACGGCATGTCCCCTCGTGTGTTAAATAATAACAATCAGCACGACATGTCCCCTCATGCGATAAATAATAAACGATCAACACGGCATGTCCCCTCGTGTGATAAATAATAACAATCAGCACGGCATGTCCCCTCGTGTGATAAATAATAAACGATCAACACGGCATGTCCCGTCGTGTGATAAATAATAACAATCATCACGACATGTCCCCTCGTGCGATAAATAATAAACAATCAACAATATAATGTGAAAATCAACAATAAGAAGTCTCAAGTGTATGGAGACACTCAATAAAATTCTATCGTCCCGGCAAAGGACTCAGCTATAACCAACCTCGCATCAGAAATATAATTTCAACAGTAAAAGCCTCAACTGAAACAAACAACACAATAACTCCCCATGTCATGAAACAACATCAAGGTATCACTTCTAAACCACCAATTACTCATAGTACAGAGAATATTAAGAACACGGTATGATTCATCACAATTGACTCACGGGCATGCTTGACCGCAACATATAGGCACTCGTCACCCCGCCTATACGTTGGACATGAATTACACATAGCAAATAAGACTCTATACCTAATCCCTCAAGCTAAGGTTAGGCCAAACACTTACCTCAGCTCCAAAGTGCAAGTCAAGCCTCAATCACAGCCTTTCCTCTCGAATCCAACTTTGAATCGATAATATCTAGACATAATGGATTTATTAACATCAATAATTACTCAATAAACCAATTCCAAGGCCTAATTATACATTTCCTACTATTCTTCCAAAAATACTAAAATTCGACCCCGGGCCCGCATGCTCGAATCCCGAAAATTCTCGGAGGAATCATTCACCCATAGCCTAAGAATCATTAGTATGGAGTTTCTACTTGAATTCATAGCATTAATTTGATAGTTCACCAAATTCTCAAAAATCCCATTTACTACTAAAAACCTAGATTTTTTTCTAAGATTTAGTAGTTAATACCCTTGACAATTCATGAATTAAACTAGTAAAATAGAGTGAAATTACTTACCTCTACTGGAAGTGGGTCGAGGAATGGTTTCTCAAGCTCTTAGGACCCTTCAATGGAGGTTGGAATGGGTGTAAATAAAGGACACCCGAGTTTTTGACACTTAAATACAGGCTGCCTACAAGGGTTTCCGCATCTGCGACCCTGGGACCGCACTTGCGGTCCCGCACCTGCGGAAAATGGCCGGGGGAGCTAGGTTCGCACCTACGGAAAAGAACTGCACCTGCGGAACCTCCGCACCTACGAGGCTGGGATCGCAGGAGCGGTCCCGCACCTGCGGCTGGGCAACCGCACCTGCGGTCACACCAGCAACAGCTGCACCAGTAGTTGTTTTAGCTAGTTTTAAACCCCGTTGGGGTTCCCGGAGGCACCTGGGCCCACCCGAGCCTCCGTCCAAAAATACCAATAAGTCCCAAATCATTATACAGACTTGCTCGAGCCCACAGAACACTCAAAACAACGCTAAAACTCAAAATCACACCCCAAAACCCTTAAAACCATAACTTAAGAAACTTCAAGTTCTTGATTTCTATAAACATGCACCGGATCGACCTATACGACTTGGAATGACATCAAATTTTGCGGACAAGTCATAAATGACATAATGGAACCATTCCCGGTCTCGGAATCACATTCGGACCTTGATAACATGAAATCACGTTCCAAACCAAATTTCAATTTCTATGAAAATCCTCAAAACTTCATTAACTCTCAATTTTGCATTTTTGATCCGAAACCCGTCAAATCAAGTCCGTTCCTTACCAAATTTCACAGATAACTTAAATAACACATGTTGAACCTATTCCAGGCTCCGGAACCATAACACGGGCCCGGTAATGCAGGTTTCACATCGAGGTTCATTTTCATAGCCTTTATTATTTTTCAGAAAACAATTTTCTTTAAAAAATCAATTCTCGGACTTGGGTCCTCGAAATTCGATTCCAGGCATACGCCCAAGTCCCCTATTTTCCTACGGACCTTCCGGAACTGCCAGATCACGGGTCCGGGTCCGTTTACCAAAAATGTTGACCAAAGTCAACTTTATCCAATTAATTATTATAAATTCAAGTCTTTATCAAGTTTCCACATAAAATCTTCCCGGCTACGCGCTCGGGCTGCGCACGCACACTGAGGTGAGATTAACAGAGGCTTTCGGGGCGTCAGAACACAATTTTTGCTAAATTTACACAGGATGACCTTTTGGGGCATCACAATCTCCACCTCTAAAACAAATGTTCGTCCTCGAACGGACATAGAAGGTACCTGAATCTGGGAAAAGGTGGGGGTATCGGCTCCGCATATCGGACTCGGACTCCCAAGTAGCTCCCTCAACAGGCTGACCTCTCCACTGAACACGAACCGAAGGATAACTCTTCGATCTCAACTGACGAACCTGTCGAGCTAATATGGCTACTGGCTCCTCCTCATACGATAAATCCTTGTCCAACTGGACACCGCTGAAATCAAGCACATGAGATGGATCCGCAATATACCTCCGGAGCATAGACACATGAAACACCGGGTGCACGGCTGATAAACTCGGTGGCAAGGCAAGTCTGTAGGCCACCTCTCCTACCTTATCCAAAATCTCAAATGGACCAATGTACCTAGGGCTCAACTTTCCCTTCTTTCCGAACCTCATCACGCCCTTCATAGGCGACACTCGAAGAAATACCCAGTCTCCTACCATAAAGGCCAAATCTCGAACTCTACGATCAGCATAACTCTTCTTCCTAGACTGAGCTGTACGAAGTCTATCGTGAATAATCTTCACCTTGTCCAAGGCATCCTGGACTAACTCGTAACCTAACAATCTAGTCTCCCCCAGCTCGAACCATCCAACTGGAGACCGACACCGTCTACCATAAAATGCCTCATACGGAGCCATCTAAATGCTCGACTGATAGCTGTTGTTGTAGGCAAACTCAGCTAAAGGCAAGAACTGGTCCCATGAACCACCAAAATCAATAGCACAAGCCCGCAACATATCTTCCAAGATCTGAATAGTACGCTCGGACTGTCCGTCCGTCGGAGGATGAAATGCTGTGCTCAACTCAATCTGTGTGCCCAACTCTCGCTGAAATACTCTCCAAAAATAGGAGGTAAACTGAGTACCTCTGTCTGATATAATGGATAAGGGCACACCATGCAACCGAACAATATCTCTCATATATATTCTTGCCAACTTCTCCGCTGAATATGAAACTGATATCGGAATGAAGTGCGCTGACTTGGTCAGCCTATCTACCACAACCCAAACCGCATCAAACATCCTCTGAGTCCGTGGGAGTCCAACTACAAAGTCCATGGTGATACGCTCCCACTTCCACTCAGGAAGCTGAATCTTCTTCATCAAACCACCGGGTCTTTGGTGCTCGTACTTAACCTGCTGACAGTTCAAGCACCGAGCTACGTAAGCTACAATATCCTTCTTCATCCTCCGCCACCAATAATGCTGCCGCAAGTCCTGGTACATATTTGCGGCGCCCGGATGGATGGAATACCGACTATGGGCCTCCTTTAGTATCAACTCACGAATACCATCAACATCAGATACACAAATACGGCCCTGCATCCGCAGAACTCCCTCATCATCAACCGTAACCTGCTTGGCACCTCCGTGCCGGAATGTATCTTTAAGAACACATAAATGACGATCATCATACTGCCTGGCCCGAATACGGTCATACAATGAAGAACGGGCCACGGTATGGGCCAACACACTGCCAGTCTCAGAAACCTCCAACCTCACAAATCGGTTGGCTAGAGCCTGAACATCCAACGCAAGAGGTCACTCCCCGACTGATAAATAAGCTAGACTACCCATAATGACTGACTTCCGGCTCAAAGCATCGGCCACCACATTGGCCTTCCCCTGATGATAAAGAATGGTGATATCATAATCCTTCAGCAACTCTAACCACCTTCTCTGCCGCATATTCAACTCCTTTTGCCTGAATAGATACTGTAAACTCTTATGATCCGTAAACACCTCACATGGCACACCATACAAGTAATGCCTCCAAATCTTCAAGGCATGAACAATCACTGCTAACTCCAAGTCATGAACTGGATAACTCTTCTCATGGACCTTCAATTGACGAGAAGCATAAGCTATGCCTTTTCCATCCTGCATCAACACTGCACCAAGCCCAACCCGTGAAGCATCACAATACACGGTATACGGCCCTGAACATGTGGGCAAAACTAACACTGGTGCCGTGGTCAAGGCTGTCTTGAGCTTCTGAAAGCTCGCCTCACACTCATCCGACCACCTGAACTGGGCACCCTTCTAGGTCAACCTGGTCATCGGGGCTGTGATAGATGAAAAACCCTCCACAAATCGGCAATAATAACCCGCTAAGCCAAAGAAACTCCGAATCTCTGTAGCTGAAGTGGGCCTAGGCCAGTCTCTAACTGCCAAAATCTTCTTAGAATCCACCTGAATACCTTCTGCAGACACAACATGGCCCAGAAATGCCACCGAACTCAACCGGAACTCACACTTAGAAAATTTGGCATACAACTGACTATCCCTCAGAGTCTAGAGGACGAATCTAAGGTGCTGCTCGTGCTCCTCTCGGATGCGAGAGTATATCAATATATCATCAATGAAGACAACAACGAACGAGTCCAAATAAGGCCTGAACACATGGTTCATCAACTCTATAAAAGCAGCAGGGGCATTTGTCAACCCGAATGACATCACCAAGAACTCATAATTCCCATAACGAGTGCGAAAGGCCGTCTTAGGTACATGAGACACCCTAATCCTCAGCTGATGGTAACCCGATCTCAAGTCTATCTTGGAAAACACTATAGCACCCTGAAGCTGGTCAAATAGATCATCAATCCTCGGCAGAGGATACTTGTTCTTGATAGTAACCTTTTTCAGTTGCCGGTAGTCAATACACATCCTCATCGAGCCATCTTTCTTCTTAACGAACAACACTGGAGCACCCCAAGGAGAAACACTAGGACTAATGAAGCCTTTATCCAACAAGTCCTGCAACTGATCCTTCAGGTCCTTCAACTCTGGAGGGCCATACGATATGGCAGAATAGAAATAGGCTGAGTTCCCTAAGCCACCTCGATACAAAAGTCAATATCCCTGTCGAGTGGCATACCCGGCAGGTCAGCAGGGAAAACCTCTGGGAACTCACGAACCACAGGTACAGACTCCATAGAAGGAACCTCAGCACTAGAATCACGAACATAGGCCAAATAGGCCCAACAACCCTTCTCGACCATACGCCGAGCCTTCATATAAGAAATAACTCTGCTGGAAGAATGGCTATGAGTCCCTCTCCACTCCAAACGAGGTACTCCTGGTAAGTCTAAGGTCACTGTCTTGGCATGACAGTCCAGAATAGCATGATAGGGAGATAGCCAATCCATCCCCAATATAAAGTCAAAGTCCACCATATCCAGAAGCAAAAGATCAACATGAGTCTCCATACCACCAATAACTACTAAGCAAGCACGGTAGACTCGATCTACCACAATAGAATCACCCACCGGGGTAGACACATATACAAGAGCACTCAGGGAATCACGAGGCGTACTCAAATAAGGGGCAAAATATGAAGACACATAGGAGAATGTAGAACCCGGATCAAATAACACCGAAGTCCCTCGGCTGCAAACTGAAACCGTACCTGTAATAACTGCGTCAGAAGCCTCAGCCTCAGGCCTGGGCGGAATAGCATAGCATCGGGGCGGAGCCCCTCCAACCTGCACATCTCTGGGTCTACCTGCTACGGGCTGACCCCTACCTCTCATGACCTGCCCTCCACCTCTATGAGTCTGACCTCCACCTCTAGCTCCACGACCACCCCTAGCTGGATGAGGGGGCGAGGGTGCACCTGATGCGGGAACCATGGCACGAGAACCTTGATACTGAGAACCACCAAAACCTCGGGGGCAAAACTTAGAAATATGCCCCATACCACCGCAAGTGTAGCAAGCCCTTGGCTGTTGAGAATACTGACCCTGGAACTGTCCCTGACGACCAGAATGACTACCCTGAAGACTTTGAATCGGTGGTGCACTGATGGAAGCTGATGATGCACTGCGGGATGCCTGGAGTGCTGATGATGCCTAGGGGGATGACCTCTGCCAAAGGAATCTCTACCTCCAGATGAGGCACCACTGAAACGGCCAAAATGACGAGGTCTCTTGTCAGACCCCTGACTATCACCTTGGGATAATACCATCTCAATGCGTTTGGCCACATCGGTTGCATCCTGAAAGGAGATATCAGTGCCCGTCTCCCTGGCCATCTGAAGTCTGATGGGCTGGGCCAAACCCTCAATAAATCTCCGAATCCTCTCCCGATTAGTGGGAAGTATCATAAGTGCATGCCTGGCTAGAGTGATGAACCTGGTCTCGTACTGAGTGACAGACATAGATCCCTGCTAGAGGTGCTCAAACTGCCTCCGAAGATCCTCTCGCTGAGTAATGGGAAGAAACTTCCCCAAGAATAACTCGGAGAACAGAGCCCAAGTCAAAGGTGCAGACCCAGCTCGCCTGGTCAAGCAATAGTCTCTCCACCAAGTCTTGGCGGTGCCAGAAAGACGAAATGTAGCAAAGTCAACTCCATTGGACTCCACAACGCCCATGTTCTGAAGAACCTCATAACAACTGTCTAAATAATCCTGGGGATCCTATGATGGTGCACCAACAAATGTAGTAGTGAATAACTTGGTGAACCGATCTAATCTCCATAGGGCATCTGCTAACATAGCCGCACCCTCGGCTGCCGGTGCCACAATACCCGGCTAAGCTACTCTAGCTGTCTGAGGTGCTGGAGTCTGAAACTGAGTGGCAACCTGCTATGGGGTATGAATAACATGAGTCTGGGTCCCTCCCCCAGCCCGAGAACCAGCAGGTGCAGTAGGAAGAAGACCGGCCTGAGCCACACTCTCCATAAGTCCCACCAAGCGGACTAGAGCGTCCTGAAGCACTGGGGTAGCAATGAACCCCTCTGGGACCTGAGCTGGTCCAACTAGGACTGTCTGAGTAGGAACCTCATCGACAAAGTCTATCTGTGGGTCCTGAACTAGAGCTGCTGCTCTAGCTCTGCCTCGGCTTCTAGCGCGGCCTCGGCGTCGACCCCTCGTAAGAGCTGCAATAGGAGGATCAGGCTGCTGACCGGTCGATGAGGAAGCACGCGTCCTCTCCATCTGGGAGAGAGTAGGATAGAGACTCAATTATTATTTAGTATTTAAATGGAAGGACAGAGAATGAAAGATATGAAGTTATTCCTAACTTTGCAGCCTCTGGGGGATAAGTACAGACGTCTTCGTACTGATCCCTCAGACTCTACCAAGTTTGTCCGTGAGTTGTGACACCTAAGAAACCTAGGGCTCTGATACCAACTTGTCACGACCCGAAATCCCACCTTCGGGCCATGACTGCGTCTAACGTTGAACCCGCTAGACAAGCAGTCGTTTGGACTAAATACACTCATTAACTACTGAAATGAACAAGATGACAAAGGAAACTATAATTAACAATATGAAAGTTAACAAATTACAAAAATAATATAGCAAACTTCGAAGTAAGACCCATAAATATAACCCAGAACTGGTGTCACATTCTCACGATTTGTCTATGAGATTACAAAATACAGTGGTCTGAAAATAAGTACATATGGTTGTCTTTGAAATTATAAGATAAGACAGAGCTGAAAGTGAAAGGTAGAAGGGGACGCCAAGGCCCACGAACGTCTGCGGGTCTACCTCGATGTCTCATGTAGGAACTGATGGAATGCTCCGACCGTCAGTGACCACCGGGTCCGGCTGCGTAGTCTGCACAACATAAAGAAGTGCAGGTGTAGCATCAGTACAACCGACCACATGTACTGAGTAAGTGCCGAGCCTAACCTCGGCGAAGTAGCGATAAGGCCAGGACCGACAACAATATATGTACCTGTGCAATTCTATATAATAACAGGAAAATATCGACGGAAATAAGCAAGTAAAACAGATACGGGGAGAACTTGCTGGGGAAAAAGGGGCAACAAAATGCTAGCACAGTTGAACAGGGTAATAACTGAAATGTAACAAGTAAAAGCAGGAATTTAACGTCTCAGAACAGATAATGAACAGCAAAGAAGCACGGCATGTCCCCTCGTGCGTAATCTCGCAATCACTCGGCACGGAATGTCCCCTCATGCAATAAATAATCAACGATCAACACGGCATGTCCCCTCGTGTGAAAAGTAATAACAATCAGCACGGCATGTCCCCTCGTGCGATAAATAATAAACGATCAACACGGCATGTCCCCTCGTGTGATAAATAATGACAATCAGCACAACACGTCCCCTCGTGCGATAAATAATAAACGATCAACACGGCATGTCCCCTCGTGTGATAAATAATGACAATCAGCACAACATGTCCCCTCGTGCGATAAATAATAAACGATCAACACGGCATGGCCCCTCGTGTGATAAATAATAACAATCAGCACGGCATGTACCCTCATGCGATAAATAATAAACGATCAACACGGCATGTCCCCTCGAGTGATAAATAATATCAATCAGCATGACATGTCCCCTCGTGCGATAAATAATAAATGATCAACACGGCATGTCCCCTTGTGTGATAAATAATAACAATCAGCACGGCATGTCCCCTCGTGCGATAAATAATAAATGATCAACACGGCATGTCCCCTTGTGTGATAAATAATAACAATCAGCACGACATGTCCCCTCGTGCGATAAATAATAAACGATCAACACGGCATGTCCCCTCGTGTGATAAATAATAACAATCAGAACGACATGTCCCCTCGTGCGATAAATAATAAACAATCAACAATATAATGTTAAAATCAACAATAAGAAGTCTCAAGTGTATGGAGATACTCAATAAAATTCTATCGTCCCGGCAAGGGACTCAGCTATAACCAACCTCGCATCAGAAATATAATTTCAACAGTAAAATCCTCAAATGAAACAAACAACACAATAACTCCCCATGTCATGAAACAACATCAAGGTATCACTTCTAAACCACCAATTACTCATAGTACAGAGAATATTAAGAACACGGTATGATTCATCACAATTGACACACGGGCATGCTTGACCGCAACATATAGGCACTCGTCACCCCGCCTATACGTGGGACATGAATTACACATAGCAAATAAGACTCTAGACCTAATCCCTCAAGCTAAGGTTAGGCCAAACATTTACCTCAGCTCCAAAGTGCAAGTCAAGCCTCAATCAAAGCCTTTCCTCTCGAATCCAACTCTGAATCGATAATATCTAGACATAATGGATTTATTAACATCAATAATTACTCAATAAACCAATTCCAAGGCCTAATTATACATTTCCTACTATTCTTCCAAAAATACTAAAATTCGACCCTGGGCCCGCATGCTCGAATCCCGAAAATTCTCGGAGGAATCACTCACCCATAGCCTAAGGATCATTAGTATGAAGTTTCTACTTGAATTCATAGCATTAATTGGATAGTTCACCGAATTCCCAAAAATCCCATTTACTACTAAAAACCTAGATGTTTTTCTAAGATTTAGTAGTTAATCCCCTTGGCAATTCATTAATTAAACTAGTAAAATAGAGTGAAATTACTTACCTCTACTGGAAGTGGGTCGAGGAATGGTTTCTCAAGCTCTTAGGACCCTTCAATGGAGGTTGGAATGGGTTTAAATGAAGGAAACCTGAGTTTTTGACACTTAAATACAGGCTGCCTATATGGGTTCCGCACCTGCGACCCTGGGACCGCACCTGTGGTCCCGCACCTGCGAGGAAATGGCCGCACCTGCGGTAAATGGCCGGGGGAGCTGGGTTCGCACCTGCGGAGTTGGGGGCCGCACCTATGGAAAAAGAACCGCACCTGCGGAACCTACGCACCTGCGGCTTGGAAACCGCACCTGCGGTCACACCAGCAACAGCTGCACCAACAATTGTTTTAGCTGGTTTTTAGCCCCGTTGGGGGTCCGGGAGGCACCTGGGCCCACCCGATCCCCCGTCCAAAAATACCAATAAGTCCCAAATCATTATGCAGACTTGCTCGAGCCCACAGAACACTCAAAACAACGCTAAAACTCAAAATCACACCCCAAAACCCCTAAAACCATAACTTAAGAAACTTCAAGTTCTTGATTTTTATAAACATGCGTCGGGCCGACCTACGCGACTCAGAATGACATCAAATTTTGCGTACAAGTCATAAATGACATAACAGAACCATTCCCGGTCTCGGAATCACATTCAGACCTCGATAACATGAAATCACATTCCAAACCAAATTTCAAATTCTATGAAAATCCTCAAAACTTCATTAACTCTCAATTTCCCATTTTTGATCCGAAACCCGTCAAATCAAGTCCGTTCCTTACTAAATTTCACAGATAACTTAAATAACACATATTGAACCTGTTCCGGGCTCCGGAACCATAACACGGTCCCGGTAACGCTGGTTTCACATCGAGGTTCATTTTCATAGCCTTTATTATTTTTAGAAAATAATTTTCTTTAAAAATTCATTTCTCGGACTTGGGTCCTCGGAATTTGATTCCGGGCATACGCCCAAGTCCCCTATTTTCCTACGGACCTTTCAGGATCGCCAGATCACGGTCCTGGTCCGTTTACCAAAAATATTGACCAAAATCAACTTTATTTAATTAATTATTATAATTCAACTCTTTATCGTGTTTCCACATAAAAGCTTCCCGGCTATGCGCCCGGGCTGCGCACATCGAGCAAAGATTAACGGAGGCTTTCGGGGCCTCGGAACACATGTTTTGCTAAATTTACACAGGATGACCTTTTGGGTCATCACATTCTATTTCCTGTACAAACGTTATGGAGATCCTCGGGGCTATGAAGCTGAAAATACTGGTCTGACTCACCACAAGAACCAGGCTAAATGGGAAGCCCGCAGGGGGTTAGCTTTGTGGTAGCATTCCTGGGCACTTAAATCTGCCCCCGAGGTGACGGACCGATAGATATCGGACTGGTAGGGATGGCGGATTTCATGACGAAAAAGAACAATGGCACTCTTATACCAATGATCTTAGCAGAGATTTACCGTGCCCTGACAATTTGCCAATCAGGGGGAAAGTTCTTTGAAGGGTGCAATCTGCTCCTACAGATTTGGATGATCGAGCACCTCTGTCACCGCCCAGGTTACATGAACTACGGCTTAACCGGTCTGAATTATATCGAAGAACACAGTACTCGGGTAGAGGGACACAAATTTCTTGAGGTCACAGAGGCCTGGCACTCACATTTGAGTTCATTGACCGCCGATCGAATGGAGTGAACTTTCGGATGGCTCCCTGTCGGCGAGGTTATCAATATGTCCGCTGAAGTGTGCTATCTTTTGTTAATGGGTCTGGGGAGTATCCAGCCATATGCCCCACATCGGGTCTTACGGCAATTGGGTAGACAACAAGGCATTCCACATGATGAGGACCTAAGCCAACAAGCCATTGAGTTGTTTCCGAGAGCTACATTTCCGAAAAATAAGGTCCGTTAGATTTGGAACCAGTGCAGATTCTTAGAGCCCCAGACTCGGGTAAGAACTTATCTCAAGGGGAAGTAGAGCCAGCCTATATTTCTTGGTATGGTAGAAGAGGCCGAGAGCATCAAGAACCGGAGCGACCTGCGAAAAGACCTCACGTGCAACATTTTACTGAGCAAACACAAGAACACTGGGGTTGGCTAGAAAAGGAAAACAACTACCGGGCTACAATAAGTAAACTGGAGGCCCAGATCCGAGGGCTCAAATTTGAAAACACTTTACAAACTGCTGCAGCCGAAGGGAAAAGAAACAGGCTGAACAAAGAAAATGAAGCCCTCCGGGATCAAATCCAAAAAATGAGGATAGCCATTGAAAACCCCGAAAGAAGTAGAGCCGACGAAAGACTTGTCACCAGTATTAGGCAAAAGTTGTGTAGCTATGGTGACGACCTGGACAAAGCCGAAGAAGATTTGACCCAAGTTCGAGCAAAGTTGGAAAAAAATGCAGAAGAAAGGGCAGAATTCGTGCGAAAATTGAAGAGACAACATGACCAAGAAGTTCTGGGTTTGAAAGAAAGAATGGCCACCTTTGAAAACGAGATGGCCAAACAAGCAAAAAGGTTTAAGGCAGAAAGATAACAGTGCTAAGACATGAGAGCCCAGTTGGAAGAAGAATTGCGACAATGGAAAGAGCAGAGTCACAAAGACGCCCAGGCTTTAGAGGCAAGATCTCAGCAGATCAGGCGTCTACTTCAGGAAAAAGGTATCATCAAGCAAAGGGCCCGGGAGATAGCTGATTACATTGTCACCAAATGCCAGGAATACGAAGATAGGACTCAGACCACCTTCTTCTCAGCGGTTATGATCTTCATCCACAAGATAATGGACGACCTCTACCGCCTCCAACAAGATATAGCACGCAGGCCCGTGGCAAGGCCGAATGCCCACGGGTCCCTGAAGCAATGGAAGCACTGATGTATTTTTGATATTTCTCGAGTCTATATTTTATTTTCCTGCTGTAGTCCTGTCTAAGTCCACTGTAGTTTTTACATTTCCAAGAAAGCATGTCTTAAGTCTTTTGTAGATTTTAAAAAAAATTCAAAAAGTGTACTGAAGTTTCTTATGAAGATTGAAAGTATTTTATCTAATGAATGAAAGTCCCGAAAAAATGTTTATTTCCTTCCTTCGGATTTAACCCTTGAACTATGTGATGATCTGATTCACGCGGTGCCATGATACGTAGGCAATCCACATAGGATTTGATCATAATAGAGCAAAAAATAATATAATGAAAGAAAGAAAAGAGTGATAAAATGATAGAGAAAAACAAAAGGTGAAAATAGAATTTAAAAAAAAGGGGGGGGGGGGAGTTCAAATCCAAGAAAATAAAGCCGGGATGAGACACAAAACTGTTGAAAAACATATAGAAAGCGTTCAATTGCCTAGGTGCATTGCATACCCCAAACATGCGATTCCCTATGTGATAAATGTTTCAACCTAACATTTTGTTGGTTCACTCTTAAATGTGTTTTTCTAAGGTGGTTGGTTTTTGCGGTAACCTGGATTCCCATCCTTACTTCACTAGATCAAAAGGACGCATAGAAATGACATCCGAAAGTCACTTATCAATCGTCAACTCTTCAGTGGAGGATCCAAATCCAGTCATCCCAACAACTGAGTCAGCCACAACTAAAGAGAACAGGATCCTGCGTTGCCGCATGCTGGAAATGTGGGACGCATGGTCCAATGGTAGGGAACCGCCTAGTTCCACCCCGGGTTTCCTCGAGATAATCCCCAGGACAGGCGAAACTTCTAACATCCCTATAAGTTACCCGGCCACGCCACTCGGATACCCAACTATGTCGGCTCACTTTTCCGGAAGGCCTTATGAGGTTCACCCCCAGGTCCTGTTTTCCGGTGCATCTTCCAACATCTTCACCGCACCACCGAGATCCGCCATGGCTCTACCAACTATCACCAGGACAAGCTTTGAGCCACCGGCATTTACATTCCAAACGCCATTATTTCTGGGCACAACTCATGTCACTCCCCATTCATACCCCCAACAACCTTAGTATGAAGCTACTTTGGGACGAGATAAGAAAATCCCCGAGCACGAAGAAATGGCTCGGAAAATGAAGAGTATCGAGCAGAGCCTCAAGAACATACAGGGGCTGAGCGGGCAGAAAAGCGTCTTTTATGCCGATTTGTGCATGTTCCCGCACGTCCATTTTCCTCTCGGGTTTAAAACCTCCAAGTTCAAAAAATATGACAGACATGGGGACCCCATAGCTCATCTGAAAAAGTATTGCAACCAACTCCGAGGAGAAGGTGGGAAAGAGGAACTTCTCATGGCATATTTCGGAGAGAGCTTAACAGGGATTGCATCAGAATGGTACATAGACCAGGATATATTCCACTGGCACGTATGGGATGACCTAGCCCGGGACTTTGTTCGACAATTCCAATACAACGTGGATATCGCTCCTGATAGAAACTCTCTATCCAACCTTAAAAAAAAGTCCTTGGAAAGTTTCAGAGAGTACGCTATTAAGTGGCGCGAGCAGGCGTCCAGGGTCAAACCTCCGATGGATGAGGTCGAAATGGTCAGTGTTTTTCTGCAAGCACAAGAAGCGGATTACTTTCAAAATATGATGTCCTCCATGGGCAAACCATTTGCAGAAGCAATCAAAATTGGAGAAATGGTTGAGAATGGTTTAAAGACCGGTCGTATCCTGAGCCAATCGGCCATAAGAGCAACCTCCCAGGCCATCCAAAACGGATCCGGGAGTGCAACCAACAGAAAGAAGAAATAAGAAAGAAGAAAGAAGAAGGGGCCATGATGGTTTCCGATGTCAGGGGATCTCGGCAATACTCAGGTCCATTCCCCAAAACTTCCCAACACTACTATCCTCACCAAAACGCAGCTTATACTACGTCCCCTTTTCCCTATGCGGTGATGAATGCTCAACCGCATCTCAGGCTGCAACAACAATACAACTAGAACAGAGCTTCACCCCCAAGAAATAACCATCCTCCCCCAGCTCCATATAATCCACGCCCTCCTCAAAACAACTACCGTACAATGCTTACCCCCGTGAGCCACCAAGGAGACTTAATTTCACCCCTATCGGTGAGCCATATACAAGTCTTTTCCCAAAGTTGGTCCAGATGGTGCTTCTGCAGCCCGTACCTCCGACCAGGCAAAACCCAGCATCAATGTCAACCCGGAACCAATTGTGCCTACCATTCCGGAGCAGAGGGGCACGACACGGAGGATTGCTGGACTCTCAAGCGGGCTGTGGAGAATCTTATAGAGCAAAAGAATGTAGTGTTAAGGGATGAAGAAGCTCCCAATGTGAGTAACAATCCATTGCCCGCCCATAACAATGGGCCCGTTATTGGCATGATCTGCGAGGACCAAGATTTTGATCCGACTTTGAAGGCTATCATCGCCATCGCAGACATGGAGAAAAAGCCCGAGGCGGAACCCAAGCCGGTCCAGGAAACGAAGAAAAATAAACCCATCCCTCGGGACACGGGGAAGGCTGAAATCAAGACAAAAAGAAGACCCTCTAAAGATGCTGTTGTTTACGTCCCCAGAGCACCCAAGAAGGAACAAGGCCTGTTAAGTCCTCCCAGAAGGCTACAATTCAACAGAGCCATGATGAATGGCCCGACAATGTATGTACCAAAGGGGACGTACGTGGCGCGAGGGCAAATAATTTCACCAAGGCTGAATGAGCCCGTGGTTATTAGCCGCACGTCGCAAACTCCTGTGAAGGATACTACTGCCATCCCTTGGAACTACAACAGGACGGTAGTAACATACAAAGGGAAAGAGATCACAGGGGAAGCAATTGAAGCAAACTCCTTTGAAAAATACCTCAGTCTGAAAGAGCTGGCCAAAAACAAGCACAAACGCTTCCCTTTTAAAAGACCTATCACCGCCGATGAGGCTGAAAAGTTATTTAAGAAGATGAACATGACTGAATACGCCATAATTGAAGAACTCAGGAAAACTCCTGACCAAGTCTCACTCTTATCTCTGTTGATGGGCTCAAACAAGCATCAAATAATACTCTTGAAAATGCTGAATGAAGCGTATGTGCCGGCGGAGACCTCAGTCGAACAATTAGAAAGAATGGTCGAGCGTTTCTTTGAAGTAAACAAAATTTCTTTCAGCCGGAATGATCTACCTCCCATGGGAGCTGCTCACAACAAAGACTTACACTTAACAGTTAAAAGTGAGGGATATTATGTGAAGAGAGTTATGCTTGATGGAGGTTGCGGGGTAGATATTTGCCCTTTATCAACACTACAGGGAATGGGAATCGACACCGAGAGAATCAGGCTAAATAACTTCTATGTCCGCGCCTTTGACGGTATCAAAAAGGACACCATCGGCGAATTAGACATAGTCATGAAAATCGGCCCTGTGGATTTTACGGTAACCTTCCAAATCTTGGATATGGATACCTCATATAACTTCCTGCTCGGAAGACCACAGATTCACGCCGCCGGGGCAGTGCCATCTACCCTCCACCAGATGGTCAAGTTTGAGCATGAAAATCAAGAGATAGTGGTCCATGAGGAGGACGAGCAGTCAATATACAGAGACCCCTCGGTCCCCTGTCTCGAAGCCAGAGAAGGAAGTGAGCATATTGTCTATCAGGCGTTTGAAATTGTGCTTGCCGATCAGCACGAAGAAGGTACTCCGTGCCCGCAGCCTTGTCTATCAAATGCGTCAATCATGGTCGCTACCGACATGATTAGACATGGATACAAACCCTAAAAGGGGCTTGGGGTAGCCCTACAGGGTATCACTAAACCGATCTCTCTACCTGTTGCTGAAAAATTCTTCGGCATAGGTTTCCAGGCCACAGAAGTCGATGTGGAATGGGACAACGCTCGAAAGAAATATGGTTGGGACTTGACTCAGCCAGTTCCCCACATTACTGAAACTTTCATCGAACCACAATATGTCGAAGAAGAAGAAGAGGCCTTTACGGCCGAAGAAATTGAAGGAATCTGCGATTCCATAAAGCAGGTGTTGTATGAAACTAACATGGTTCAGTTGGGAGAAGGATCAAGCACCGCTGAGGTGCAATACATGGACCCAAACGCCAAGTTTCAGAACTGGAGGGCTACTCCATTCCCCGTCAGGCGGGACTCCCGGTAGTTTAGTTTTGCCATCTTTCCTGCACTATGAGTTATTTCAGGGTGTAACTCAAATGTTTTTAACTTACTGCCTTTTGAATTCCGATGTAAACCCTCCTATGTTCAAATTCAATGAAATGAAATCAAAATTTCATCATCTATTATTATTTCTGATTTTTGCTTACTTTTCTTATTTTTTCAGTCCTAATAATGCGGCCTTAAATAACATGACATGCTTGCGGACTTCATGCTCTGATCTTAATACACTGTCTAACCTCGAAATGATGAATCAAGAACCGGAATATGATGAAGAAGAGACTTTTAGGGAAATAAACTGAGAATTAGAACAATTAGAGAATAAGCCTAAGCCAAACTTAAACGAAACAGAACCCGTCAACTTGGGTAATGCAAAAGAGGTTCGAGAAACCACGATAAGCGTCCACACTGATGAAAGAACTAGGGACGCTTTGATTCAACTTCTATTTGAATTCAAAGACGTGTTTGCTTGGTCCTATGACGACATGCCCGGACTAAGTGTGGACTTGGTGGTACATAAATTGCCGACCTATCCGGTTATTCACCCGTCCAACAAAAGCAGAGAAAATTTAAAACAGACATGAGTGACAAAATCAAAGAAGAGGTCACTAAACAATTAAAAGCTGGAGTGATCCGAGTGGTCCAATACACCACCTGGATGGCCAATGTGGTTCCAGTACCTATAAAGGACGGAAAGTTCAGAGTATGTGTCGACTACCGAGATTTGAATAAAGCAAGCCCTAAAGATATTTTCCACTACCAAACATACATATCCTGGTTGACAATTGTGCCAAACATGAGGTACAGTCTTTCGTGGATTGCTATGCTGGATACCACCAGGTATTGATGGATGAAGAAAATGTAGAAAAGACAGCCACTACACCCTGGGGAACCTATTGTTATCAAGTCATGCCGTTCGGTCTAAAGAACGTTTGGGCAACATATATGAAGGCCATGACCGCCATTTTCCACGACATGATGCATCAGGAGATTGAGGTATACATGGATGATGTGATGATTAAATCCAGGACGCAAGATGACCATGTCCAGCATCTGAGGAAATTATTCTAACGCTTGCGTAAGTATGATGTAAAATTAAACCCGGCCAAGTGTGCTTTCGGAGTTCCATCTGGGAAATTACTGGGGTTTATAGTCAGTCGACGGGGCATCGAACTAGACCCGACAAAGATAAAATCTATTTGGGATCTCCCGCCTCCAAGAACCAAGAAGGAGGTCATGAGTCTGCTGGGTAGGTTGTATTACATCAGCAGATTCATCGCTCAGTTGACATCCACTTGTGAGCCTATATTCAAGCTGTTGAAGAAAGGTGCAACCATCAAATGGACAGACGAATGCCAGAACGCTTTCGACAAGATCAAAGAATATCTGTCGAACCCGCCAGTGCTAGTCCCACCAGAACCAGGAAGACCTTTGTTCTTATACCTGACGGTGTTAGAAAATTCCTTCGGGTGTGTTCTCCGGCAACATGACGCATCCGGGAAGAAAGAACAGGCCATATACTACTTGAGCAAGAAGTTCACGAGCTACGAAGCCAAGTATACGCTGTTGGAAAGATCTTGCTGCGCTCTACCTTGGGTCGCTCAGAAGCTCCGACATTATTTGTTGGCTTATACCACCTACCTCATCACTAGGCTGGATCCATTGAAGTACATATTCCAAAAGCCAATGCCCACCGGGAGATTAGCAAAGTGGCAGATTTTGCTCATCGAATTCGACATAGTCTATGTCACTCGCACGACAATGAAAGCCCAGGCCTTGGCAGATCACTTGGCAGAAAATCCTGTCGATGACGACTACCAACCTGTAAGTACTTACTTCCCAGACGAGGGGGTAAATTCAGTCGAGATAACTTCTGAGGACGCCAGCACTTGGAAAATGTTTTTTGACGGAGCTGTAAATGCAAAAGGTTTTGGGATTGGGTCAATATTGATTTCACCCACGGGACAACACTATCCCGCCACGGCCCGCCTTCGGTTCTTCTGTACAAAAAATACTTCCGAATATGAAGCTTGTTTAATGGGTATGAACATGGCTATTGACATGGATGTAGAAGAGTTATTGATCATGGGGGATTCAAATTTGATCATCAAACAAGCTCAGGGAGAATGGGAAACTCGAGACGTTAAGATCCTTCCATACAGACAACATGTGGAAGATCTTAGCAAACGATTCAAAGTTGTCGAGTTCAGATATATTCCTCGATGCCACAACGAGTTAGCCGATGCACTAGCTACCCTAGCTGCGATGCTGCTATATCCGGGTAATGTTCACATCGACCCCTTGGAAATTCAAATCAAGGAAAGGCATGGTTATTGCAACACGATCAAAATAGAGCCCGATGTCCAACCATGGTATCACGATATCAAAAGATTCTTGAAAACAAAAGAATATCCAGAGCAGGCCGATAGGGACCAAAAGAGGACCATCCGGAGACTCGCCAACAGTTTCTTCCTAAGTGGGGAAGTACTGTATAAGAGGACTCCCGATCTGAATCTATTAAGATATGTAGATACCAAGGAAGCCGAAAAGATCATGAGCGAGGTGCATCAGGAGTATGTGGTCCCCACATGAATGGTTACGTCCTCACAAAGAAAATCTTGCGGGCTAGGTATTATTGGATGACCATGGAGAAAGATTGTTTTAGCTTTGTCCGGAAATGCCATAAATGTCAAATACACGTCGATTTGATTCATGCACCACCATCAGAATTGCATCCTATGTCAACACCTTGGCCGTTTGTTGCCTGGGGAATGGATGTCATTGGGGTGATCGAGCTAAGGGCCTCAAACGAGCACATATTTATATTGGTCGCTATCGACTATTTCACAAAATGGGTCGAGGCAGTCACATTCAAAGCTGTCACCAAGAAAGCAGTGGTGGATTTCGTGCACTCTAATATCATCTGTCGTTTTGGTATCCTAAAGACTATCATTACCGACAATGCCGCGAATCTAAACAATAACTTGATGAGGGAGGTATGTGAACAGTTCCAAATCACACACCGCAACTCCACCCCTTATCGTCCTAAAGCCAATGGCGCCGTTGAAGCAGCAAACAAAAATATTAAGAAAATCCTCAGGAAAATGATTCAAACTTCCAGGCAATGGCACGAGAAATTGCCTTTTGCATTATTGGGATATCGCACGATTGTGCGCACGTCAGTTGGAGCTACTCCTTATCTATTGGTTTATAGTACTGAAGCCGTAATACCCGCAGAAGTTGAAATTCCCTCCCTTCGGATTATTGTCGAAGCAGAAATTGAAGACGATGAATGGGTCAAAACCCGATTGGAACAATTAACTCTGATTGATGAGAAAAGGATGACCACAGTTTTCCACGGGCAGTTGTACCAACAAAGAATGGCCCGTGCCTACAGCAAGAAGGTGCGGACTAGGAACTTTGAAGTAGGGCAACTTGTTTTAAGACGTATCCTCCCACACCACGAAGAGGCGAAAGGAAAATTCACCCCGAATTGGAAATGTCCATACATCATAAGGAAATTGCTTCGAAAAGGAGCATTGTACTTGGGAGACATCGAGGGAAATGACCCCAAAACGGCTGTCAATGTAGATGCGGTCAAAAGGTATTATGTTTGACCTTTTCGTGATGACGATACTTATGATCGAAATGACGAAGGCTTTTCATCCATGCTACCCCAAACACTATCATTTTTGTAAACCCTTTGAGCTAGTTACTCTTCCTTGACTACCCTCTTTGGAACTTGAAAAAAAGAGAGAAAGAGAAGAAAAAGAAAAAGAAAAAGAAAAAAAAAACAACAAGGAACCAAAAGAAAAAAAAAACCAACACTCCATGAACTACGTCTGACTTGATTCCGAAAGGATACGTAGGCAGCCTCTCCCTGGGGTTCAGTCACACCAGAATAAAAATCCACATTCCCCCAAGAGTTTAAGCTGGGGCAAGTGTTGAGATTCGACAATGATTCGCCTGAAAGTTCCAAGGTTGTAATTCAATACAAATTCTTTTACCCCAAGTCCTATTCAAGTCCTTCCGATTGATCGGCAAAGAAAAGCTAGAATGGGAAGATACATCTATCTAGACCTCATACAAGAAATGAGAGAAATTAAAATGAGAGAGTCTTATCAGTGAAAACCCACACGGGCACCATAAGGCGACAGTGAGTAGAGAAATTAAAAATGAGAGAGTCTTGTTAGTGAAAACTCGCAAAGAGCACTACAAGGCGATGGAGAGAAGATCAATGAGAGAGGTTAGCTGGTGAAAACCCGAAAAGGGCACTACTAATCGAAAAGAGGATGATTGGTCACTGATATCGACATGGTCTGGGGCAATGTTTCTCAACCTTGAGTTAAAAGTCGTGACGAATTTCTGAGAGTCAGATGGTTTATATAGATCAGGAATCCAGTCCAAGACGCATATCATGTTCATTGAAAGACGCGTACACTCCAGATAAGTCCTTTTTCTCTCCCCGGAAGGGATATTTCTTGTCAAAATTCATTGTCTCCATTTCTTTGTTATTCTCTTTCAATCCCTTTTCAGTATGACTCTATTTCTAAGGTAAAAAAAAGAAAGAATGGCAAAACTGACTTACAGGGTTCTCGTTTGACACAAGCCAATATGCAAAGGGCACCGAGCCTCGTCAGGGGCATCAAGTCGATCCCGGCTGGTCGCAACGGCCGATGCTTTAAACACAACTTTTGAAGGGAGAAGATCAAATCGAAATGCCTATAAAGGCAATTGAAGTGAAAGGTTAAGTCCCACGTGGCTAACCCCCTCAGAAAAGATTGAAAAGCCGAAATGCTCCAAATGCTTTAAAGTCAAATGGAAGGAAAAATCAGAAATGATAGGCCAATGAAGGCAAAATAAAGTTGGAAAAGGGTTAAGTCCCACACGACTAACTATTGCAGCAGAATTCGAGGGGCCAAAAATTCCCCCCGATGCTCTAGAAATCCAAAAGAAAAACAAGTGAATGGCCTACAAAGGCAGAATAAAGTTGAAATGTTGGGTCCCATGTGACCGATCACCACAACAAAAGCTGGAAAGCCAAGGTCCCCGGATTTGGAAATGAAACCCAATCCCCAGCAAGCAAGCAACCAAGCGGTTGAGATCTTCGTCAAAAGAGCCGAGATCAAACAGTTGAAATAATCAAGGCTGCAAAACCAACCACCGTTTCAGACTAACAAATTGTTCTTTGTTGAAATAAGAAACATGTGCAACTCAAAAGCAACCGTGCAAAAAGCAGGTGCAACCAAGAGAAAAGGCACAAGAGCTAGAAGCAGCTCTGCAGCAACAACTCCAAAAGGGAAGTTTTCTCCAAAATCCTTTCCCGCATTCATTCAAAAAAAAAATGTTGAAAGCAGCTCAAATCTGAAGTGGTATAGGGTCTCCAGACCCTAGCTACACCTTTTCCGACATGGGAGTACACACTCCCTAGTCGATGCCAATTAAGGGTATACATTCCCTAATTGATGCTTTCTTTTCCAATTAAGGGTATACATTCCCTAATTGATGATTTGCTTTTCCAATTAAGGGTATACATTCTCTAATTGATGCTTTCTTTCCCAATTAAGGGTATACATTCCCTAATTGTTGTTTTCTTTTCCAATTAAGGGTATACATTCCCTAATTGCTGCTTTCTTTTCTAATTAAGGGTATACATTCCCTAATTGATTTTATTTTCCCGACATGGGTGCACGTGCTCCCTAGTTGATGCCAATTAAGGGTATACACTCCCTAATTGATGATTTCCTTTCCAATTAAGGGTATACATTTCCTAATTGATGTTTTCTTATCCAATTAAGGGTATACATTCCCTAATTGCTGCTTTCTTTTTCAATTAAGGGTATACATTCCCTAGTTGATGTTTTCTTTCCTAACATGGGGGAACGCGCTCCCTAGTCGATGCCAATTAAGGGTATACATTCCCTAATTGATGTTGTTCTTTTCCAATTAAGGGTATATATTCCCTAATTGATGTTTTTCTTTTCCAATTAAGGGTATACATTCCCTAATTGATTTCTTTTCCAGCATAGGGTATAAAATCCCTAGTTGATTTTATTTTACCACCCCTAGTGGATCTTACTTTGAGATATAGGGTATCCACTCCCTAGTCTGCAATAACTCCGGATGCACTGCTCCTGGATTTTCACCGCTTTCAATAATAAAATAGTGTGGATTTCCTTACAATAACTCACGAAATTCTCCTAGCGAAAACTGGGGCAGAAAATTTCGTTCGTTTGTTTTGATTTTTGTTAGGACATTGGAACTCGAGACGACGGAAAGAAGAAGTTTCGATCCAAAACAATAAAACAAAAAGGGGAAAGAGAAGATTGAACCCAAAGTGCAGAAACGGGAAAGAGATGGACCATATGGGACGAGATTGAAGTCATCCATTTGGTATATCCTGCCTTGATCCGAGAAACGACAAGACGAAACCAGCACTTGCGGCTAACAAGTATCAAGATTCAGGTCAGAGTCAGCAAAAGATCAAGACTCAAGACCATGTCTTAGATAGGAATCTTGTAACTTAGCAGCTGATAGGTTTAGTTAGTCTTTCGTTATGTACTTGAGTGTAATAAGGAGATCAACAGCAGTAACAACAACAACCGCAGTGAAACCACAGTTACTCGGTAGTCCCAGCTACCAAAACTTCCAGAACTACACTGACCTGATTCCTTTATAGCCAAGGATATGTAGGCAACCTTTGAAGCAGGTTCCGGTCAAGCTTTTCCAAAACGCTTCACAATGGAGTATACAAATGGATAAAAGTCGTTCATGGTTGCTCACTTCGTCTTTGCCCGAAAACTCTCCGTGTTTCTGAGCAAAGAGAGGCAACTGTGAACACGTGATTTTTCACCCACCATATACCCCTACAAAAACTCAATAAATCAAATTAATTTGACAAATTTTGTTGAATTTTAGTATTAATTGTGAATTGTTTTGTATTTGCATATTTATAATTCATCTTTTAAAATTTTATTAAAATTGCATAATTAGGCGCATTACTATCATCGAGGAAATCTAAATTTATTATTTGTAATTAATTGAATTAAATGACAAACGGATAATAATTATTTGGTGTAATGTAGTTTTAACAAATACTTGCTAAATTTAGTCATTTTTCCGAACAAATTGTGAAAAATTAATTTTAATATATATGAATGTCAACTTAATTGTTTTACCTTTAATTAATTTACTAATTAATCTATAATTATACTAAGTTAGAATTAATAAATACAAATTTGTGGGGGTGTTGGGTTAATCTAGATTAATTAAGTGGTCTAGACTAGTTTAAAAAAATTAATTTGGACCTGGGCTAAAAAACACCCATGCCCAAACCTATCTCTATAATACCCCATTCACCCAATCCCAAATCCCCTACCCGGTCCGGACCCCTGTTACACCAAACGACCCCATTTCGATCATAACAAATCCCAACCGTTGATCTCGTTTGATCTAACGACTGGGAACTCTCTAACTCCCAACTATATAACTGTTCCAACCCCCTACCCCCACTAACTAAGTCTAACTCCCCCTCATCCCCACTCATCTCTATCCCTTCTCTCTCATCGGCGAGTCCCCATCGTAGTCCCACCCCTCTTCCGCCGTGCTCCGCCGGCCGGAAATCGCCGTCCGGCGGTGGATCTCCGCCAATCGACTCCAAATTTTCACCAGGCAGTCCTCACGTCTCACTCAACCACCTCCCATTATCAATTTCACCAAAAACCCATTCAATCTCACGCAATTTAAAATCTAAAAAACCCAAAACCCTAACCTTCTTCTACAAGACGACTCGAAGACTTTTAATGGCTCTAACCTACACGGGTCGATAGCTCTCAATGAGGGCTATTGATTTCTGTGGGTTTGAGTCATTTTTCAAACCCTGCCGGAATCCGGCCAAGGTCCGGCGACCGTCCATTTTCCGGCCAAACCCTTTAACTGGTATTCTCCTTCCTTCCTTATTATTTTGCATGTCATTAAAACCAAATCTCATGTTAATCGCTTCTTTAGGCTATTTCAGTTTATTTAATTTGTTTTCTTTCCTTTTCTTTTGGTTTTTCTTCTTTTCTTCTTTCTTGTTGATTAACTATTCTTAATCTGTTCTTGGTTGACTAATAAGAACCAAAAGTAACAAGATGTTTAACTTAACGAAATTATTTTACAATAGAACTATATGTTATAGTTCCGTTTTGGCTCTTTCTGTTGAATGAAACCTGCCTCTAATTGTTTGATACCGTTAGGACTAGATTATCTTTCCTTTCATTACTGCCTGATTGTTTGTTAAATTCTGTGACAAACCTATTTTGATTAACAAAATCTAGGGTTCCCATTTAGCTGACTATCCTCTTTGATTCACGCAGCCTTATTTGACCAACCTAGGATTCTCTATATTTGTAAAACTTATACTAAAACTCAATCTTGAACGTTTAATTATGTTGTCATTCCTGTTCTGTTAATCACTGATGGTTCATCAAGGTTTATAATTAGTCACAAAACTAGTTAAGTCATTAAGACCTCGCTTGGGTTATTTGATTGCCTAACTGGTTTTAATTGGGGATTCAAGACTGGGTTTGCTGATATGAATTGATAACCTGAGCCTGATAGCAGTTAATTAAGAGGCTAGTTTGGTTAAGTATAATTAGTCACATTGGGTTAAAACCAAAATCAGTTAACCTAAGGACTGAAATATTGACTTAAACCAAAGTTAATACCTAGTTAACTAAAGAACATAACTAGTGTTAGCTAACCAGGGTTAAATAATAACCCAAAGAGTAACCCTGATTACCCAATGGTAAATTCAGGGACTCCAAGGGGTACAATAGGTAATGTAGACTTCGAAAATCAGAATTTTAAGGGTAAAAAGGTCTTTTAATGGATAGGAAGGTTCTAGAATAGGGGCATCTGTCCCAAAGATAAGGTTGAAAGCTTCCCTATGTACTATTTTGTACTATTTTTAGCTTTTGGATTGGGAATATTCCAAGGGATATCCCATTCTTAAATATACTATAAATAGACCCCCTCCCCTTGGACCAAGGGAGGACTTTTTTGGACATTCAAAAAGGAAAAACACTCTCTCTTAGCTGTTGAAACATTCTGAAAAATACATAAATACCTTCCATTCGAAAACAAAAAGTTTAAAAAAAAAAGTATTATTAAGAAAGGAAAATCTGATTTCTTTTTGAAAACAAGCTCACAAATAGATGGCCTAGTTCAGTTTCTATTGCTTTCTCTTTGGATTATGAGTTCTAGGAGTTTTTTTAAGCATTCATACTCAAGATTTCTGGGTCAAAATTTTGCTGGGCTGTCTGGTTTTCTATTTTGCTGCTGCTGAATCCTCTTTCCTCTTGCTGATTATTGTTCATACTTGACCATTATTTGGTCAAGTCCTTTACTGTTTTTTTTTTGCAAAAGGTATGTAACAATGAACCTTAGACAAAGTTATTAAATCCAGAACTTGTGCTGAAATTGTTAATTCATGTTATGTTTTATTTTGAGATTGTATAAATCTGAATCTTCTTCTCCTCCATTCTTGATGTCAAAACTGAAGTAAGGTTACTATTATTTGAGTGTATGTATGCAACTCTTGGAATCTGCTTGGTGATTTGCTGAGTTTCTGTAATACGTTTAACATTTGATAGTTAGATGGTAATTTCATATGTGTTTAGCATGTTAGAATAATTTGCACCTGGGTAGATGAGTTTGATTCCTTAATAATCAAACTCACCCCATGATGAGTGCACAAATATTAGTATGGTTGGCTGAAGTTTACCCTTTAAAAGGGTACAAAGTATGTAGTTAAAAGGGCATTAGATTTGAGGAATCTGAACCTTTGAATGGTCAGAGTCATCCTGTAAAATGCCTAAATAATCAAAGTTTCTATATAGTTTAGAATTATGTTAGTAGTAGCACTAGGGTAGATGAATCTGACTTCTTAATAGTCAAATTCACCCCTTGGTAGTGCGTAAACAGTAGCTTATGATGCTGAAAATCATCCTTTATGGGTATAAAGTAGATGATCAAAGGCTCCTTAGAGGAAAGAATCTGAATCCCCAATATGATCAGATTTATTCTCTAAAACACGCCTAAATAATCAAAGTCAAAGAATAAGCATGGACTAAAGGTCCAAGGTATAAAAAAAATGATATTTTGGGGTTTGACTTTGATCCTTTCATGATCATATTTACGCCAAACGAATACATGAATGATTCTGTCCTTGGAATAGATAAACACAAGCATCATTAGGATTGGAATTGACCTTTTAATGGTCAGTTTGGTTCCGATGAATGCATAACACTGTGATGACCCAAAAGGACATCCTAAGTAATCCTAGCTAAATATGTGTTCCGAGGCCCCGAAAGCCTCCGTTAACCTCACCTCAATATGCGTGCACAGCCCGGGCGTGTAGCCGGGAAGTCTTTATATTGAAATTGGATGAAAAATAGAATTTATGATAATTAAATGAATAAAGTTGACTTTGATCAATATTTTTGGTAAACGGACCCGGACCCGTGATGTGACGGTCCCGGAGGGTCCGTAGGAAAATATGGGACTTGGGCGTATGCCCATAATCGAATTACGAGGTCCCAAGCCCGAGAAATGAATTTTTAAAGAAAATTATTTTCTGGAAATAATAAAGGCTTTTGAAAATGAATAATTATGTGAAAACCGTGTCACCGGGCCCGTATTATGGTTCTGGAGCCTGGAACAGGTTAATTATATGTTATGTGACTTATCTGTGAAATTTGGTGTAAAACGGACTTGAAGTGACGTGATTCGGATTAAAATTGGAAAAGTTAAGCTTTATGAAGTTTTGAGAAAATTCTATGAGTTTTAAGGTTTAATTCCTTGTTTTTGATGATATTTTGGAGATTTGAAAGCTTGAATAAGTCCGTAGGATGTTTTGGGAGTTTTGTGTGTTGTTGGTTTTGAGCCTCGAGGGCTCGGGTGAGTTTCGGGTAGCTAACGGGGTGAGAAAACTTAGGAAAATCTGGTTTTTTATTAGTTTTCTGGTGTCAGGCCTTTTCTTCAGTGCGATCGCATATACATCTCCGCGATCGCACAACATTAGGTTGCTAGGGGTCCCAGGTGTTCTATGCGATCGCAATGCCAGCTCCGCGATCGCATAGGGTGTTAGTCGAGTCAGGGGTCTGGAGTAATTTGGTCAGTGCGGTCGCGTGAGGGGTGCTGCGATCGCACAGGGTGGGGGGCCTTAGGTTCTGCGATCGTGTAGGTCTTCCTGCGATTGCGTAGAGTATCATCCGGTCCTCTTCTGTGATCACAATTGTTCTTCTGCGATCGCAGAGCACAAACTCGTTCAGTGATTTTTAAATACCAAAACAGAACCTTATACGTGATTCTTCCCATTTTCCACTTCTCTTTTCTTCCCCAAGCCTCCATAACCGAGAATCAAGCTCCCCAACCTCCATAACTCCATAGGTAAGTGCTCTTGACCTCGTTTTCTCTTAATTTCTTTCATCAATCACTAGAATCTAGGGCTAAAAACATGGAATCAAAGTAGGAATTAGGGATTTTAGGTAGAGTTGGGTTTTTGAGAATTTTGGGTGATTCAACCTCAATTTGGGGTCGAATCTTAAAACAAATTATATATTCTAACTCGTGGGGTTATGGGTGATCGGGT
This sequence comes from Nicotiana undulata, assembly GCA_005239495.1. Classification (NCBI taxonomy): domain Eukaryota; kingdom Viridiplantae; phylum Streptophyta; class Magnoliopsida; order Solanales; family Solanaceae; genus Nicotiana; species Nicotiana undulata. Next base: position 92,571 of record ML267131.1, on the reverse strand, counting down.
TTTGGTCTGGGCCTCGTGTTTGGACCAAGCGGACCCGGGTTCAAATTTTGGAATCTTAGGAAGAATGCTTTGAAATAAATAATTAGGCTATCGGTTTGATTTATTGAGCCATTATTGATATACTTGGGTTGATTAGGTCAAGATAATACTGTTCTGGAGTCGGATTCTAAAGGAAAGGCTGTGATTGAGGCTTAACTTGCATTTTTGGAGCCGAGGTAAGTGTTTGGCCTAACCTTAGCTTGAGGGATTAGGTATAGAGTCTTATTTGCTATGTGTAATTCATGTCCAACATATAGGCGGGGTGACGAGTGCCTATATGTTGCGGTCAAGCATGCCCGTGAGTCAATTGTGATGAATCATACCGTGTTCTTAATATTCTCTGTACTATGAGTAATTGGTGATTTAGAAGTGATACCTTGATGTTGTTTCATGACATGGGGAGTTATTGTGTTATTTGTTTCAGTTGAGGCTTTTACTGTTGAAATTGTATTTCTGATGCGAGGTTGGTTATAGCTGAGTCCCTTGCCGGGACGATAGAATTTTATTGAGTATTTCCATACACTTGAGACTTCTTATTGTTGATTTTTACGTTATATTGTTGCCTTTTTATTATGTATCGCACGAGGGGACATGCCGTGCTGATTGTTTGTTAGTTATCACACGAGGGGACATGCCGTGTTGATCGTTTATTATTTATCGCATGAGGGGACATACCGTGCTGATTGTTTGTTATTTATCACACGAGGAGACAGACCGTGCTAATCGTTTATTATTTATCGCACGAGGGGACATGCCGTGCTGATTGTTTATTATTTATCACACGAGGGGACATGCCGTGTTGATCGTTGATTATTTATTCCACGAGGGGACATTCTGTGCCGAGTGTTACTATTTACGCACGAGGGGACATTCCGTGCCGAGTGATTGTGAGGTTATGTACGAGGGGACATGCCATGCCTTTTGCTGTTCATTATCTGTTTTGAGAAGTTAAATTTCTGCTTTTACCTTTACATTTCAGTTATTACCTTGTTCTACCATGTTAGCATTTTGTGGCCCCTTTTACCCCCAGCATGTTCTCCCCGTATCTGTCTTACTTGCTTATTTCCGTCGATATTCTCCTGTTATTATATAGAATTGCACAGGTACATATATTGTTGTCGGTCCTAGCCTCGTCACTACTTCGCCGAGGTTAGGATCGGCACTTACTCAGTACATGGGGTCGGTTGTACTGATGCTACACCTGCACTTCTTTATGTTGTGCAGACTACGAAGCCGGACCCGGTGGTCACTGACGGTCGGAGCATTCCATCAGTTCATACAAGAGACATTGAGGTAGACCCGCAGATGTTCGCGGGCCTTGGCGTCACCTTCTACCCTTCACTTTCAACTCTGTCTTATCTTATAGTTCAAAGACAGTCATATGTATTTATTTTCAGACCTTTGTTTTTAGTAATCTCTTAGACAGTTCGTGAGTATGTGACACCAGTTCTGGGATTTATATATAGGATTTGTTTCGAAGTTGCTATATTATTTTTTGGTAATTTGTTAACCTTCATATTGTTTACCATCGATGCCTTAGTTGCCTTGTTCGTTTTAGTTGTTAATGAATTTTATCTAGTTCAAACGTTGGCTTGTCTAGCGGGTTCAACGTTAGACGCAGTCATGGCCGAAGGTGGGATTTCGGGTCGTGACAAACACCTGATGAGTTGGGGTGTTCTACATATTACAAAGGGAAAGCTTAAACGAGAGGCCTCAAGTGAGCTTCGAGTCAGCAAATTAGTTAGAATTTTTATTTCAGTTTCGTTCATTCGGAAAATGTATAGCAGCAGTCAAGTTACAATCCCCTTGTATCGATTTGTTAACTCTCATTGTAATGTAATTTAATACTGGACTGTACACTAAATTTCAGTTTTATTCCTGTTCCTAAAAATTCGAATTTACATTCTATCTATTCTAAAAATGGTATTAGGCAAAAGAACGCATGTGAAATCTGTATTAAACACCTCGCTGGATCTTGGAAAAAATGGTTATTTCAAAATTTAGTTAGAGTTTCGACATAAATAGAGTCAGTAGATCATCTTCAGTCTATTTTGTGTCTTATAAATCTGCGAAAATCAGTGTTTACATATGTACGGATTTTAGGCCTTTAGAAACATGAGATTAGGCTGTTTTAAAATTGGTAAGAATCACTGTCTCAAAATTAATAAGACTGCCTGTGGTTTGATCTTTATTAGAAATCATAAAAAATTCTGGAAGTAGCGTGATTTTACCTTGTCAATTCATTTCAGAATTAATGAGTATTCTAGATTCATGTTTAGGCTGTCTAAAAGTGGAAAAACTGGAAAAATCTGTTGTGTTATGTTCACAAATGTATGTATGAATGAATATGTATTACCATGTTTCCTATTTATTCATCAAACTGAAAAATAAAGATCCTTAAGACTTAGCTAAATTTCCTAAACTAGTGACCCCCCATAAATTAGTCATAATTAGGATTGGCCAAAGAGTTAAATGATAAATCGGGCTAAAATATGGCCATAGCCCAAGAATCTTGTCCTTTAGGCTAGGAAATTTCATCTTAGATAATCTCCTCTAGGCAGAAAAATACCTCTTTTAGTTTGAGCTTCAATATGAAATACCAAATTACCATAATCTACACTCGGGAGTGGCAACTCGTGCACCCGACCCTCAATTCCAAACAATAATAAAAATGCACGTAGCAGCTAGGGGTGCATTTCATGTGACGTGTTTACCGTGTGTTAAAAAACAACAAGTGCACGCCATCGTGACTTGTCTAAGATAAATCCATAAACGTCCTAATTGATCTTAAAACTAAAATGCTCCTTCAAAAAATAAATACGTAAAGAATGATCGAATATTGCCTCAAATAGGCACTATAAAACCGTCATGACCAATAGTTTTGACTACGAAATCTACGCTCGGGTTCTAAAACTCATGTCCCCATCTTCAAACTTCAAATCATAATAAAATCACGTGTTGCAATTGTGGGTGCATTTCATTTGGCGTAATTGTAACATGTCCAAAGCATTACGAGTGCACGTTCTCATGACTTGTTTTTCAAGATAAATCCATACTTATCAAAAGCGGCTAAATTTCAAAGAGTTTAAATATGTAATAGGCTAAAACACGTAAATAATCGGATAATTTAGGCCAAATAATAAAAGTTAAGCGACCGTGCTAGAACCACGGAACTAGGGAATTCCTAACACCTTCTCCCGGGTTAACAGAACTCCTTACTCGGATTTCTGGTCGCAGACAAATCAAAACAGAGTCAAATCTTCCTCGATTTGGGATTTTCAAAACAAAATGGTGTCCCGGAGCATCGTCAAAAATCCGGATGGCGACTCTGAAATAATAAATAAATCCCAAATCCGAATAATGTCACTTAAAGTGGAAAAACTCCCTTATTACCCCTTCATTAACACGGGGGTAGTGAAAAAGGAGGTGTGACACCTATAAGCCAAAGAAGGATGTTAGCATATCAAAGCCACTCGAACTCCTTCAAATGGACTTATATGTTCCTATGAGAGTACCAAGCAGGGGTGGAAAGAGATATATATGTGATTGTAGATGACTATTCAAGGTTCACTTGGACACTGTTTCTTAGAACAAAAGATGATACTTTCGATGTATTTGTGGCTTTTGTTAAGAAATTCCAAGTGAAGATGGAACTGAAGGTAGCCTGCATGAGATCAGACCATGTAATAGAATTCGACAATGCCAAGTTTGATGAGTTCTGCAGTGAAAATGGGATCACCCACAACTTCTCAGCTCCAAGGACACCACAACAAAATAGAGTCGTCGAAAGGAAGAACAAAACTCTCGAAGACATGGAAATAACAATGCTCATTGACAGTGGAATTGCCAAAAATTTCTGGGCAGAGGCAATAAACACTACATGCTACTTGGTGAACATGTGCATGATCAGATCTCTCTTGAACAAAACCTCCTATGAGTGACTCAATGGAAGAAAGCCAAAGTTAACTCGTTTGAGAACCTTTGGATGCAAATGCTATGTTCTCAACAACGGAAATGATCAACTTGGGAAGATCGATGCAAAAAGTGATGAAGGAATCTTTCTGGGATACTCCTCTCAAAGCAAAGCTTACAAAGTCTACAACAAGAGGACACATTGCGTGGAAGAAAGTTTTCATGTGATATTCAATGAGACACCTCCATATGGCAAGGAAGGAAATGAGGATGATCAAGACAACGAACCACTATTGGTTCCTGGGGAGATCACTGATGTTTCAAATGGTAAAGATGATATGATGAGTCAGATGAAGGAAGCAGGTGAAGGCAATGCAACCTCCTCTTACACTTCTCAAGAGGAACCTGGTACCCACATCACTACCACTGAAGCTGAAGAAAGAGTTGTAGATGCAGTTCAAAGCACTCCAGAGGTAGCAAAATGAGGAGTGCAGGGGAACCATTCTGATCTACCTAGTTTTTCTACCAATCAGACTCTAGTACCAAATTGGAAACATAAAAGCTCCCATCCCCTTGATAATATAATCACCCCCTTGATTCTAGAGTCCTGACAAGATAAAAAACCAGAGATTCCCTAGCCTTCTCAGCCTTTCTATCCCAAATAGAACCCAACAATATCAAAGAAGCCTGAAGGATACAGACTGGATCACGGCTATACAAGAGGAGCTGCATCAATTTAAAAGAAACAAGGTATGGAACCTGGTACCTAGACCCTCAGACAAAACCATCATAGGGACCGGGAGGGTATTCAGGAACAAACTGGATGAACATGGAAACACTACAAGGAACTAAGCAAGGCTTGTTGTCCAAGGTTACAATCAGGAAGAAGGGATTGATTATGATGATACCTTTGCCCCAGCTGCTCACATGGAAGCCATTAGGATTCTCATTACCTTTGCATCCCATATGAAATTCACCTTGTTCCAAATGGATGTGAAGAGTGCCTTTTTGAATGGTTTTCTTAAGAAAGAGGTTTTTGTCAAGCAACCTCTCCTGAGTACATATTCAAATTGGATAAGGCACTATACGGATTGAAGCAGGCCCCTCGAGGTTGGTATGATAAGCTATCCAAGTTTCTCTTGGAAAATGGATTCACAAAAGGAAAAGTTGACAATACTCTATTCTTGAAGAAACGGGGAAGGGACCTGCTCATCATTCAGGTATATGTTGATGATATCATATTTGGGGAAAAGGAAGATTCACCGTGTGAAGAATTTGCTAAACTCATGGGAAGTGAGTTTGAAATGAGTATGATGGGGGAAGTGAACTTCTTCTTGGGCCTTCAAGTAAAACAGTCCACTAAAGGAACATGCATCAGTCAGTAGAAGTACATCAAGGAACTTCTGAAGATATTTGACATGGAAGCATCAAAGGTGATTGATACCCCCATTGCTACTACCACTAAGCTGGACATGGATGATTCTGGATCACCTGTAAATCAAACAATGTATCGAGGAATCATTGGATCACTACTCTACCTTACTTCCAGCAGGCCAGACATTGTGTTCAGTGAGGAGTTATGTGCAAGGTTTCAATCAAATCCTAAGGAATCTCACCTGAAGGTTGCTAAGAGAATTCTGAGATATCTTAAGGGCACACAAGACCTGGTTCTGTATTACCCTTCAGGTGACAGTTTCAACCTTATTGGTTATGCTGATGCTGATTATGCAGGTTATCTGGTGGACAGGAAAAGCACATATGCTATGGATCATTTCCTAGGATCTTGTCTAATCTCATGGGGTACAAGGAAACAAAACTCAATAGCTCTCTCAACAACTGAAGCAGAATATGTTGCTGCAGCTTCGTGCTGTGCTCAACTACTGTGGATCAAACAAAAATTGGAGGACTTTGGAGTATACATTGACTGTGTACCACTTCTATATGGCAATACCAGTGCTCTCAACATGGCAAAGAACTCGGTTCAACACAAGAGAACCAAGCACATTGATGTCCGACATCATTTACTTAGAGACAATGTGGAAAATGGGCTTATCTGTATGAGGTTCTACTGCTCAAAAGATCAAATTGCAGATATATTTACCAAAGATCTAAGCAGGGAACACTTTGAGAGAAATAGGATGGCATTGGGGTTAATCAAACCTAATTGAGAACCTGATTCTCCTCCTATGGCTATGAAAGTCATACTCAGATAAAATTAGCTAAAGTGTTCTCTGGACAAACCTAACTCACATCTATACCGTTGCAGGCAGACACGCATGATGATCATAGAAGCTAAATGTAGAGTGTTGAGCTACGAAAGAGAGTTGCAAAAAATCTTTTGACAAAAATAGGTCAGGAACCCGGTTCCTGTACCACAAGTTAGTAGTAATATGTTTTTCTCATGCATATCTCAAAAGACAACAAAATTAATTCGACTGCCACATCATCCAACTTTTCAAAACCTGTATATCATGTCTTGTCTCTCAAATCCTTTAACCTTTATTGCATGATATGTATTCCCACAAACCTACCACCGTTTCAAAACCCTTCAGAACCCATTCCTCTCTCCTCTCATTATTAGCTCCTCCCTCCATAAAACCCTCTCACTTCCATAATTCTGAACAATCACCTCTCATTATATCTCTGCATTCTCTTAGAACTCTCAAACCCTTCTTTCACCATGGCCGATGAACAACCTCCCCCACTCCTGTCAACAATACTATTACCACCTCTCCATCTCCATTAGCGTCACAACCAGGAAATCTCTCCTCTACTACCCGTGATACCAATGTGTCTACACCTACTTCTTCTTCATCCCCTGTCTCCCTTACACCTTTGTCCAACATTGTTTCTCTCCCCAGTGCTGAGACTTACGGTGTCCCAGACGTTAACCCTGGTTCTCCTCCTCTTTCTGATCAAAACAAAGGGGAATTGGAAGGTGCTACTCCTCAAGAATCAGGGGTCTCTGAGGAAGATCTTGACCAGTACTTGAACTCTTCTATCCTGGACTTAGTGGCTACCATGAAGTCCCCCGAAAAGGAAGCAACAAAAAATATTATGGCTATCGCTGCTGAGAGCCTTACGAGTGAATGAACCTCTCTTTTGCCTGATTCGCAGGGGGGAAGAAACTCCATTCTTAGGGGATGAAGGAACCATGGTACTTTTTTAATCTCCAGTTCATGAAAAATCCCCTGAAAAACCTGTTGGAGAATCTGTGTCTCCTTCTAAGGAAACAAGTCAGGAGCCTGTCTTCTACACCAATCCATTGGAGTCCATTCCACCTATTGAGGTACCTGTTGACGAGGATGATGAGGATGACATGGTTCTCAGAGCTCGCTTCAAAATAAAGAAGGCAACAGTCACTCCCGAGTCCTCTTCGAAGAGACCAACTACTAGGTTGCAGAAGAAGGAGGCTTTTGAGTCTACTTTACAGAAACGTAGAAGGAACAACAAGAAAAAGAAGAAGAGGTTAATGAAACAGGGGGAAGTTGTGGTTGCTAAAAACGTTCCAGTGGTGGAAGTTGATGAGAATGCTATAGAGGAACCTAGTTCCTTGGTGAAGCAGTCTACGAAGGTACAAAAATCTGTGGTTGGTGCTTCCAAGGAATCCATTGAAAAACAGAGTGAAAAGTCTGTAAAGAGTGGTAGTCAGTCTAAAGAGGTTGTGGAGGAGGAAGATTTATCTACGGGTGACACCTTGGTTGCTTCGAGTGGAAAAGGAAAGTCTGTGGAAAAATCAGGAAAAAAAAAGCGGGAAACTATTGGGGGACCTGGTTCAAAGAAAATGATACCAAGTGATAGTGGGATTTGGCAAGAACGGTTGAGGACTCAAAAAGTCTTGTGGGGTCGGATGTTTGACCCAGAAATCTCGGAGATGGCTGGAATGAGGCAAGTTTTCGAGATGGTGGAGTTTCAATAATGGGGTCATTTGTTTAAGGAGGATGTGCCCAAGGTTTATGAAGATGAGGTGGCAAAACTTTTATGCGAGCCTCTTCACTGTTGCAGGGGACCAGATTTGCGTGTTAGTCAATGGAGTCAATATGGTGATTGATGCTTCTGTGTTAGGGAAAATTCTCCAAGTTCCGTGTGAAGGGATGATAACTAGGGATTTTTACCTACTATTTACTCTCTTTTTCTTAGGTTTTGGGGCAAAAATGCACTAAGGTACTCCCGAAAACTAATGCAAGGTGCTTAAATTGCAGATTTTGGATCAAATTGAGGAGAATGGCTAAAACTAACTTAAACAGGAGCCAAACTTGCACAACCCAGGGACTCAACAGAAGCGCTGACAATGCTATTATAACGTTGTAGTGGAAAACTTTCCGCTGGGGCGGAATTATGAGGGCCGCTGTGATGAGTGGTAATTTTACCACTCATTTTGGCCTCTTTTCATTAGATTTTGTATTGTTCAATGATAACTTGAGGTTGTTATTAGTGCGTAATTGCTCAATTTTCCGGGAAATGATGCCGTGAAGTGGTTGGTATTGAATTGGAATGAAAGTTGAACAAAAAGTGGTGAAAAGTGCACAAAATGCTTCAGTGATTTCGCACCTGCGGAACTTTGGCCGCAGGTGCGAGATCACACCTGCGAACGAATTGCATGCACCTGCGAACGAAGGCACAACCACACAAGCTCACACCTGCGAAGAATTTAACGCACCTGCGGAACCGCAGGTGCGACTATTTACCCGCACCTGCGATGAAAGTTCAAGCCAGCCAGAACCGCACCTGCCAGTGGATTTTCGCTCCTGCGGAACCGCACCTGTGAGAATTCTTCCACAGATGCGATAATCGGGCATCAGATCTTGACAGAATTGTAAAATCACAATTTCCCATCCCTACTCTCATATACTCGACCTAGCAGACATTTTTGAGCATCTTGGCACATCTTTGGGCATATCTTTGGCTTTGTAAATATAAATTTTAGAGAGAAGAACAATTCTTGAAGCTAGAGCTTTGAACACACACTTGGGTCTTGAAGATTTCACCATTGTGGTTAAGGATTTCTTACCCATTTATGTTTATTTCTTCATTTCCTTGCTTTGTATTGATTATCTAAGTGTGTAGTATTATTTCCAACACTTGAATCTTGTTTATGGGAATATCCATATTTAANGGGTGTTTGTTATTTTAATTATTCTTGTTCTTTAATGTTTCCAAAGGGATTAGCTAACCCTAGGACTTGCCCATTAACTCCGAATTAATTTTGGAAAAGATTATTTGGGGTTGGGAAAGATTAATGAACAAGAACTTGAGGCTTTAACCCTCATTTTATAGATTCTACCTAGGGATATGATTGAACTACTTGTAGCCAAACCCGGAAGTGCTTAATCTCTTAATTGGGTTAGGAATAATTCAATTAGGATGTCTTGTTAGTTTTTGGGAAAAGCTAATTAAGAATTATTATCCGTGGCTAATTAACGTTGACTCACTTATATTTGTAAAGTTGTGAAATACATTGGATCGTTACTTGAGTGTAATACCCGATGCATTCACTCTTGTTGCCATTGATCATTTTACTTGCTTTCTAGGTTAGTTTATATTTTCGCATTTAGCTATAAACAATTATCAAAACCCAAAATCTTATTTGTTTGGCATTGCGCGATAAGTGATAACTCTCTAGCATTCCTAATCGCCCTCATATTGTTCTCTGTGGGATTCGACCCCAACCTTGTTGGGTTACTATATTTGACAATGATCGCTTACCCTATTTTAAGGTGTAAATTGAGCGTATCAAATTTTGGCGCCGTTGCCGGGGAACAATTGGCATAACTTAGGTTGTTGGAGAAGTAAGCTTAAGTGCTTTGATCCAAACTTGTGAATATTTGTGTAATTATTTTTCTTGTTTATTTTCTTAATTTTTCATAAAAAAATATGGCATCATATAATGATTATTGGTCGGATGGTAGTTGTTCATATTTTGATGACCCTTGTCCTTATTTTGGAGGACCACACTCGTGGCAAAATTGTTTAAATTCTCTTGGGGATGGATTGTGCGCACAATTTTAAACCCATCAGTGGAGTATTTGTGATAAGTGTGGTTGCGAAAATGGTCATTGGGATGATTGTTTGTATTTTTCCATCCCTTCCCCGAGCCCCCACTATGATGAATCTACTTTTTGTGATGGAGATTTTAGGGGCCATGAAGTGGAGGAAATTGAGCATGGTAGAAACGGAGAGTTCAAGCTCATGTTGGAATACTTACTTGAAAAAGGGAATCATGAGCAAAATGCCTTGGAAGAGCTTTTGGAGACTAATCTTCAAAACGATTGGCACTTGAAAGGTTCCACTCACAAATGGATGCAATGATTGAAGCTTCAAGGATCCAAAAAGCCTTTTTGGAGATGAGTGACAACCAAGAAGTTGAAAATTCTTCCTTGGCACTTGAAGAACTCTCAAATGCTCAAAGTGAGAGGACGATGCACATGTTGGAGGCCATTCTTGAAAATGAGGAAAAGCACAACCTTGTGCTTGAATAATTGAAATGATGTGGCTCAAAATGATGAACACATCCACACTTTGGAGGATCAAATGCAAGCATTGATGGAGACTCATCATGCATCTCAAGTTGAAAGTGTGGATGGAAGTCAAGAAGAACTCAATTCCGAGGGTGAGAGTGAGTGTTACTTTGAGGAATCAAGTCTTGAACATCCGCCAACCGACTCCATGAGTGTTAGTGATGCCAACAAAAATATGGAACTAGAGTCAACCGGGATAATTGAAAATTTGGTTGAACTTGACTCTATTCCGGGGGAAGATGAGGATGTAAAAATCCGGAAAACTTTGCAAGTTGGAAGTTTGAAGGCACATTCAAAGCACTTCTCAACATTGGAATTGTGTGGTAAAACGAAAGTTGAACTACACGAGTCAACGGAGTGTTGCAAGGAGGAAAAATTCATACCATACATCTTGCAATTTGAAGAACCAAGGAAGCAAAATGACATTCCTCACATGAGAGCCAAGAAGTGCAAAATGAAGAAATTAAGGCTTGGCTCGGTCATCTACTTACCACCCCCACCGCCCGAGGACACAAGCTGGATTCCAAACTCGGTGCCAAGTTCATATCGTCGAAGTGGAGAGAAAAGTGGTAAAAGTTGATTTGCGTCGTGCCACGACGTTAAATGCGGCGCTTGGTGGGAGGCAACCCATCGTTTTTCAAAATTTTTGGTCGTTCTTTTTAAAATTTTCTTTTTCAGAATAGCTTATTATATTTGTTTCTAACCAATCTACCAAGTTTTGCATTTTTTGGAGTTGATTTGAGCAGGTCAGGGATACCGGGGAGTCAAAACCAGTGCAAGAAAATAAAGAAATTGCTGGGCAAACATTCTGCCCAGGTTTGCGATGCCTTATGTCCAAAATGCTATAGCGGAATGGCATTTACGATAAAAAATGCGATCACAAATGTCCACAGAATGTTCTGCGCAAAACCCAGGTATTTTCGCACCTGCGGTCATTTTTCTGCAGGTGCGACATCGCAGGAGCAGCTCAGGAATCGCCGATGCGGAAACAATTGCAGGTGCGTTATTTTCTTCGTAGTTGCGGGATCGCAGGTGAGGAATTTGAACCGCAGGTGCGAAAGTCGCCAGTTCAATTCCCAAATTTTACCCCCCCAGGTCAGTTTTTCTAAGCCCTAACATTTCAAAGCAAGGGAAATTTCTTCACAATTCCTCACACCCACATCTCCCCCTCACTGTCATTCACAATCCCAGGTAACTTCAATTACTCACTTCTTTTGCTTCTCTATTTTTGCTTTCAATATGTCTACTTTGTCAGGCCTTCAAAGGCCACGGACATTCTTTCTTTTCTTCATTTTTGTTCTGCTCTTTTGTTTCGTTACTGCTTTAGGATAGAATTAAGGCGAGGTTTGGTTGAGAGTAGTTAGTGAGTGCTTGTTTCAGTGAAGAAACCCTTTGTGGGGTTGTTTTGAGCGTCAAATTCGTGTGAGGAGAGAGTAAATGTCATACGCTCGCCAAGTGTTTGGGATATTGTATAAGTGAAAATCGAGTGCTTCATACCTTGATTGTTGCTTTAATGAAGTTAGAACAAAGTTTGGTACACTAATCTGGAAGGCTTGAGTACAGATTAGTGGCCAAAAAGCATAGCCTAAGTCAAAGTGACACAAAACATTTGGGGAAATTGAGTTGTGGACGAAGGACCGCAGGTGCGGCCCTTTTTCTGCAGGTGCGAGCTCACACCTGCGAGTACACAACCGCAGGTGCGGACATATCCGCAGGCGCGATCAATTTTTCCGCAGGGGTGAGACCGCACTTGCGGTCAAAATTCCGCAGGTGCGGAAATTGCCCAGCCTTGCCCAAAACCAGTAGCTTTGCAATAAGGCCCTCCCGGGCCCGTTCGACTTGGTTCTTTGGCCTATTTGCAGTGTTTTAAGATGCTTAACAATATTACACTGCTTAACTAACTTCGTTTCAAATTTTTATAGGTACTTTGATTTAAAAATGGACCCGAACCCACACCAAAATGTCCCAATTAATTTTGAAATTGAGGAGGATGCTGGAGAACAATATGATGACTACCGGTTCATGTCGGCTGACTGTCAACGCCGGTACTTTGAACACCTCCTCACAAAAAGAGTGATACTTGAGCGAGGAATTGTTGAGGATAAATTGAGCGAGAAGCTGCCCGATTTCTATGCTCGGCTGGTATCTTCCGGGTGGACATGCTTCATTCCCACCCCGTGTAATGCCAATGAGACATGGGTTCGTGAGTTCTATGCCAATCTCAGGCGTGAAACCTTTCAAGATCCTTACCTCATCATCAGAGGAATGCAAGTGAGATTCGGGGACGAAGAGATAAATGCAGTCCTCGGCATTCCAAACCACCCAATGGAGCCCGTAGTAGAGAGGGATAATTGTGAAAATACAGCATGGCTTGCATCCAGATTGTACCCTGAAAGTGTAAGACCAAGATGGGCTACCAAGAAGAAAGGCTTGAAGTCAACTGACTTCACAGCCGAAACCAAGATATGGTTATACATACTGAGCAGCAGAGTGTCCCCCAGTGGGAATGTCACAGATGTATCTTACACCAGGGCACTGATTATTGCCTGCCTGATCGACGACATTCCAGTGAACCCGTGCCACTACATTCTGAAGGAGATGCGGCAATATGTGATTGACAATGGGCCAAGGTTACTGTTTCCGTCCCTGGTCACTGAGTTATGCCGGCAGGCACAAGTTGAGGAACGCCCCGATGATCAGTGGGTGCCCGCCGACAAACCTTTCCAGCCGTTGAGGGTCAAGGGAGAGGGTGGAGCAGTAAAAAACAAGAAAAGGAAGATGACCACCACTACTGCTGAGATTGGATCCACTTCCCAGCCTAGTTCATCAGCGGGTCCTTTTGGGGAGGTGAACTCCCAGCTTGCCCTTATTCGAGACCTTGTGTCCAAGCTCCCCACCGGACCTTCCTCTTCACAGCCACAACCTCCATCTGCCTATTACTCCAGGGCCGAGATGAAGAAGTACTTTGACACTCAGGATGCGATGGCTGCTTCCCACGCCAATATGGCTGCTCATCAAGACAAGATGGCTGCTTCTCTGAAGCAGATGGAGTCTTCCTACACTAGCCTTGCCAAGGCACATGTTGATTTGTAGGATTCATTTAAAAAGGAGAAGGAGAAGAATAAGAAAAAAGGGAAACTCCCAGTCAAAGTGTGGAGAGGGGTAAAGGCAATCTTCAGGTGGGGGCAGCCGAACAAGCTGCTGCCAATTGCAGATGATGAGGATATCGAGGAGTACTCATTTATGTCTGATGCCGATGCTGCTGCTGCTATTGCTGCTGATGATGATGATGACGACAAGAGCTCACAACAGCATTGACCAGCCACCTCCCCTGCAGTCTGCTAGTGTGATGCAGACCTCAGGGAGACCCTCAAACTTTGCTATTTGTTTTGATATTGTGCAGTGGGGACACTACAATGTTTCTAGTTGGGGGTGGCTTTTTACATGTTATCTATCTATGACTTAGTTTATGACATTTGTTTATGACATTGTTATGTGCCCTTGCCGGGCTTCTTTGTTATTTATGGATATTATGTGCCATTGCCAGGCTTTGAGTGGAGTATATCTGATTTTTGCTAAACTCGATGTGATTGGTTTATTTTCTTTAGTAGTTGGTTTTATTTTTAGCCTTTTAGTTCTATTTTAATACTTCTTTGGGTTTTCTTCATGCTACGGTTCTTTCCCAAGGAGCACTTTTTGAAGTGAACCGGGTGACTTGTCCCTATGATAGATGGCGTGAGAACTTTCCTAAGGGAATTAGTCTGACTTGTCCCTATGATAGATGGTGTTACAACTTTCTTAAGGTAATTAGTCTAGTGTTGCTAGGAAGAGACTTTTGGATTATTTGGTACTAAAGAAATTAGTCTCTTGTATGTGAAATGTGATCTAAGAATACCCCTCCGAAATTAGATTTTGAATGAAAACAAGTAAGTTGCATGGGGAAGGATAAGTTTGTGACAAATTCTTGGCTCTTTTAGTGACTCTTTACACACTAGTTCAAAAATACTGCTCTAAACTCCTATAATTGATCCATCTTGATTAATACATGTGCCATGTGTGTTAGTGTTTGTATAAATAATTCTTGTGCTTGCGTCCATCATCTAGAACTTGCCCGGTTGGTCTTTCAATGCTAATGATAATTATGTTTGGTTGGAGAAATGACTTTAGGCATTCTTTGTGTTATTCGAAAACCCCGTTAGCCTTTTAAGCCACCATTGTATAAATATTATCACTAGTTACCCCATTTGAGCCTTGAACTTCTTCTTTGGTCACCTCATTACAAACCTTTCCCTTTTTTGCAAAATAATTCCTCTTTTGAACCCGTCCCTCCTTGAATATTGAGAATGAGGCAAAAATCCTAAGTTGGGGGTGTAGTGTCAAAGTGGAAATTTGGTAAGGTTGTGCATTGAGTGCAAAATATATACCTCAAATGAGTCTTTTGAAATTATTCAAGCTCCAAAAAAAAAAAAAAAGAAAAGAAAAAAGAAGTGTATATATGTAAAAGACTATGGGAGCTTTGAAGAGATTAATTGAGGTATTTAAAGTGGTTCTATGTTGGTAACTAGATGCAAATGCGGCCATGTGGTTTGAACAGAAACAAAGTGCATCAAGAAAGGAAAATGTGAGTAGTGTTCAAGGAGGGTGTAGCCATTTTTCCAAATGTGTATCCTACCTTTCCCTAAACCTACATTACAAGCTTAAAAAGCCCTTATGGGATCTCCAACCGAATGGTCTTGAATATGCTATGAATTAAAATAAGGGTAAGCCTTTGGTATGATTGGTTGTAGCACTTGAAAGTCTTTGTGAGTGTGAGTGGCTTTGTATATATGTCCCTTGTTGTTGTCATTGTAAATATTGTGAGTTGGGATTTTCTTTCTTTCTTGTGAGGGCACATGAATTAGGATTGAATGGTGAAATTAATAGAATAAAAAATAAACGAGTTGAGCATGTGTAGTAGACTAGTGTTGTTGAGTCATTTCTTGAGACTTTTTCTTGTCACTTTATTGTTTTTGAACCTCCCGTGCACTTCTTGAAATTGTTTGTGAATGAGGGGTTATTCGGTTAAGATGCATACTTGAGCCTAATTATTAGTACCAACCAAATCCATAAGTGTAATGCTTAGTTGGAGAATGTGATGTGTGAATAAGAGCAATGCAATTTGTGTTTGAAATAGTAGAACCTCGTTGAGTTATTAGTTTTGATTTGCTTGAGGACAAGCAAAAATTCTAAGTTGGGGGTGTTGATGAGTGGTGATTTTACCACTCATTTTGGCCTCTTTTCATTAGATTTTGTATTGTTCAATGATAACTTGAGGTTGTTATTAGTGCGTAATTGCTCAATTTTCAGGGAAATGATGCCGTGAAGTGGTTGGTATTGAATTGGAATGAAAGTTGAACAAAAAGTGGTGAAAAGTGCACAAAATGCTTCAGTGATTCCGCACCTGCGGAACTTTGGCCGCAGGTGCGAGATCGCACCTGCGAAGGAATTGCACGCACCAGCGAACGAAGGCACAACCACACAAGCTCGCACCTGCGAAGAATTTAACGCACCTGCGGAACCGCAGGTACGACCATTTACCCGCACCTGCCGGTGGATTTCCGCTCTTGCGGAACCGCACCTGCGGAAGAATCCTGCGAGAATTCTTCCGCAGGTGCGATAATCAGGCATCAGATCTGGACAGAATTGTAAAATCACAATTTCCCATCCCCACTCTCATATACTTGACCTAGCAGACATTTTTGAGCATCTTGGCACATCTTTGGGCATATCTTTGGCTTTGTAAATATAATTTTGAAAGAGAAGAACAAGTCTTGAAGCTAGGGCTTTGCACACACACTTGGGTCTTGAAGATTTCACCATTGTGGTTAAGGATTTCTTACCCATTTATGTTTATTTCTTCATTTCCTTGCTTTGTATTGATTATCTAAGTGTGTAGTATTATTTCCAACACTCGAATCTTGTTTATGGGAATATCNCATTAACTCCGAATTAATTTTGGAAAAGATAATTTGGGGTTGGGAAAGATTAATTAACAAGAACTTGAGGCTTTAACCCTCATTTTATAGATTCTACCTAGGGATAAGATTGAGCTACTTGTAGCCAAACCCGGAAGTGCTTAATCTCTTAATTGGGTTAGGAATAATTAATTAGGATGTCCATTTAGTTTTTGGGAAAAGCTAATTAAGAATTATTATCTGTGGCTAATTAACATTGAGTCACTCATATTTGTAAAATCGTGAAATACATTGGATCGTTACTTGAGTGTAATACCCGATGCATTCACTCTTGTTGCCATTGATCATTTTACTTGCTTTCTAGGTTAGTTTATATTTTCGCATTTAGTTATAAACAATTATCAACACCCAAAATCTTATTTGTTTGGCATTGCGCGATAAGTGATAACTCTCTAGCATTCCTAATCGCCCTCATATTGTTCTCTGTGGGATTCGACCCCAAACTTGTTGGGTTACTATATTTGACAACGATCGCTTACCCTATTTTAAGGTGTAAATTGAGCGTATCAGGCCGCAAACTAAGGTTCAGAGAGATGCATTTTGGCCCTTGTGAAACCGCTGACAGCGCAATAATTGCGTGGCCACGAAACCTAAAGCGCGGCCGCGATGGGAAATCTACTGAGAGCGGAATATCAAGTTCAGAGAGTGTTCAAAAGTGGCCCTTCACAAGAGCGCGATCGGCGTCAATATTCTGCTGCCGCGCTATCCAGTTCCGCTACGGTCTGCGCTTATAATTGCGCGGCCACGGAAGCTGTTCCGCTGTGGCCCTTAATTTTTCGCTGACAGCGGAACCTCTGTAGGGGCAATTTTGTCCAATATTTTTAGCTGTGTATAAATACTTCTTTTTCTCATTTTTAGGATATCAGATGGTTTAGGGAGCTCGTGGATAGCAGTCTTTTAACTTTTTGAGTAACTTTAGAATAAATTTCACTCTTAATCTTAGATTTATCTTTGTATTTGACATTTATGGCTATAATTTCATCTTTTATTTTGATTTCTTCCATGAATATGAGTAGCTAGACCCATTAGTATTTGACATTTATGGCTTTAATTTCATATTCTATTTTGATTTCTTCCATGAATATGAGTAGCTAGACCCTACTTGCTTTGTGGAGACACCCAATTAGGCTTGAGAAAGCCAATTCGGGCAAAGTCACCCAAACTACTGCGAGTTATAAGGTGAATAATTGAGTGTGAGGTTATATCATGAGCCCATAACCAACAAGTTTATCTTAGATTTTAGATCCCTTTAGGTGCTCACCCAGGTGTAAGTTGCATCCCTAGTGCCTTTTATAACTTGATATAACCTTCACAAAAATATTGTAGCTAGCTTGATAGTAGAAATCTTTAGTATTAAAGATAGAATAGAATCAAAACAACCCATGTTTAGAAGAGTAATTAAGAATAATACACACTGGTAAATCAGATAGAAACTCAACTCCAATCATCTAACTCCCAGTGGATTTTGATCTCGATACTATCGTGTAAAAGCTACACCGACCTTGCCTTGCCATTCTATAGTGGTATAGGTAGGTACTCGATCACTTTTTGGCGCCGTTGCTGGGGAGTTAACGGTGTTGGTTATCTATTTGATTAGTTATGTAGATTGTTTTTCTTTCCTTCTATTTTATTAACTTGTGTGTTTCAATCACTTCAGGTACGCATAGCTGATCCTCTCGGCAATGTTATACCGGGGGAAGAGGTAGATGATAACGGGGATGATGAGGTGCATTTAGTACCTTAAGCTCAAATACGAGGTCTCCAAGCCAATGCCAATGAAAATATCCCAGACCCTCCCCCGCCTTCTCCAAGAGCAGCTCCTTGGGTGCTTTCAAATGAGGGATATGCCAGTGCAATTGTCCCACCCAGAATCCGGGTGGGAAATTTTCAAATTACAAATGTCATGTTGACATTATTGGAGCAGCGAGGATATTTCACGGGTGCTTCTCATCAGAATTCCTACAAACACTTAAAAGGATTTGTGGATACCTGTTGGGGAAGCAAGCAAACCACGTGTCAGAGCATGCTTTGAGGCTCAGACTATTCCCTTTCTCTCTCCGAGGGAAAGCATTGAATTGGCTTGAACGACTCCCCAACCATTCCATCTCTACGTGGTATGAGTTGGGGGACAATTTTATTGCCAAGTCTTTCTCTCCCAGACACATGACAACTTTGAGGGATGAAATATTGGCATTCAAGCAGGAACCAAACGAACCCCTCAATGAGATTTGGGAGCGCTACAGAACAATGGTCAAGGAATGCCCCAACAATGATATGACAGAAGCTATGATTCAACAAACATATTATCGGGGCATCAACACGACCAATCAGTGTGTAGTCAACCAATTAGCTGGGGG
>ML267131.1:34481-73564 GCA_005239495.1 Nicotiana undulata | reverse complement strand
GGGGGAACTTCATGAAGCTATCTTATGATGAAGCCAGTGATATTCTTAATGAAATGGCTAACACTTCGTCAGCATGGCAAAGCCGGGCTAATGTTCCCCAAGGTGACCCAAGTGTGATTAATCTTCATAAAGAACTCCAAGACAATGGACAAGCCATTGTTGAGCTAACAACAACTATGAACCAACTTTCCAAGGCACAACTTCAGGAAATCCAAGGACCAAAGCAAGTTTATGCTATGGAAGAGGTCAATCTATTGGTCAACAAGAGAAGACAACATAGCCAACAAATACAAAGACACAATGATCAAAGTGAGCAAGGTGTGAGTGGATACAACAATGATAATTCATATGATGAGCAGAATGAGGATGTGATGTATGCAAACAATTTCCAAGGACAAAGGAGAAATGCTCCAAACCAATAGTGGATATCTCAGGAGAGCAACCAAAATTGGAACAATTAAGGGCAAGGAAACTGGAACAACAATAACAACTCTAATAACTAGGGGAACAACAACACTCAACAATGGGGAGGCAACAACAACAGTTGGAATGGGAATAATAATATCAAATATCGAAAGCTTTGAACACTCGCCCTAAGGGGGCACTACCTAGTGACACGGTAGTGAACCCAAAGGGTGGGAAGAACAACAATACCGGACATGCAATGGCGGTGACTACAAGGAGTGGTCGAGGTGGTAAAGCAAGTACCTCCAAACAAAAGAGGGTTGTATGTGATGATGATGAAATGCAACAAGATGATGTTCCTATTGAGGTTGAGCAAGTGATTAAAGAGCCAATGAATGGTGAAGTGAGGATTGACATCAATGACAATGAGGAGGAAACGCAAAATGACGTGAACCCGTCTAGGGAACACGTAATTGACATACCGGATCCGGTTGTGCCAAAAGCCAAGGCCCCATTGCCTAAGCCTCCTCCTCCTTATCCTCAAAGACTGGCAAAGCAGAAGAATGAAAATCAGTTCAAGAAGTTCATATAAATGATGAAGAGCTTGTCTATCAACGTACCACCAGTTGAGGCTCTTGAGCAAATGTCGGGGTACACCAAGTTTATGAAGACTCGGTGACAAAGAAGAGATCCATGGAGTGCGATACAATCAAAATGACCCACCAAGTGAGTGAAATTGTGCACTCAATGGTACCCAAACTAGAGGATCTCGACACATTTACTATCTCTTGTACAATTGGTAGTGCTAACTTTGCAAAGGAATTATGTGACTTGGGAGATAGTACCAATTTGATGCCTTATTCTCTCTTCAAAACTTTGGGCATTGGCCAACTGAGAGAAACTTCGATGAGACTTCAAATGGCGGATAGAACAATGAAGCGGCCCCTGGGTATTATTGATGATGTGTGGTACGGGTCGACAAATTTATCTTGCCTGCGGATTTTGTGATATTGTATTGTGAAGTCGACTATGTGGTGCCGATTATCTTGGGAAGACCTTTCCAAGCAAAGGGGAAGGCTTTGGTAGACGTGGAGGCCGGTGAGCTCACTTTTCGGGTGGGTGATGAAAAGGTCATTTTCCATGTATGCAAATCAATACAACAACCAAATAGTACGGAGGTGTGCTCTTTTGTGGATCTAGTAACCGAAGTGATAATTGATGATGCAAGCTCAATGATCAATGTGGAGGAGCCCATGGAAGCGGTCTTATTGAACCATGAGGATGTTGTGACAGATGGCTTGGTTGAGTGCACTAATGAATTGCAAGGCATGGGATCCTATTCTTATGGACCCCACAAGCTCTCTTTGGATTTGGAAAATCTAAGACTCCACCGACAATGCCCTCAATCGAGGAGCCACCAACCTTGGAGTTGAAGCCTCTCCCACAACACCTCAGGTATGAATTCTTGGTCCCTGCTTTTACTTTACTTGTTATACTTTCTACTTGTTTAACCCAAGTGCAGGTAGACTCAACTCTTGAAGTGCTCCAAAGGAGAA
Source organism: Nicotiana undulata (assembly GCA_005239495.1). Taxonomy (NCBI): domain Eukaryota; kingdom Viridiplantae; phylum Streptophyta; class Magnoliopsida; order Solanales; family Solanaceae; genus Nicotiana; species Nicotiana undulata. The sequence goes on along the minus strand of ML267131.1, from coordinate 71,603 downwards.
AGAAAGCAGTTGGATGAACCCAGCTGATATTCGGGGCATAAGCCCCGCCTTTTGCATGCACAAAATTATTCTTGAAGATGATGCAAAACCGTTTGTGGAACATCAATGGAGGTTGAATGAGGCGATGCAAGAGGTGGTCAAAAAGGAGATAATCAAGTGGCTTGATGCTGGGGTTATTTATCCAATATCTGATAGTGCTTGGACTTCACCAGTGCAATATGTTCCGAAAAAGGGTGGTATGACAGTGGTGAAAAATGATAAGAATGAGTTGATTCCCACTCGGATCGTGACTGGCTGGAGGGTTTGTATGGACTATAGGAATCTGAACAAGGTGACCCGAAAGAATCACTTTCCATTGCCATTTTCAGACCAGATGCTTGATAGACTTGCTGGGCGGGCCTTCTATTGTTTCTTGGATGGGTATTTAGGCTACAACCAGATTCTTATAGCCTCAGAATATTAGGAGAAAACAACCTTCACTTGCCCGTACGAGACATTTGCCTTCTCTAGGATGCCATTCGGATTGTGCAATGCACCCGCTATGTTTTAGCGATGCATGATGGCGATATTCACGGATATGGTGGAGGATTATCTCGAAGTCTTCAAGGACGAATTTAGTTTGGTTGAAGACTTATTTGAGGAGTGTTTGCAAAATCTTGATAAGGTTCTTGCCCGGTGTGAAGAAACTAATCTTGTGTTGAATTGGGAGAAATGCCATTTCATGGTTGAGGAGGGAATTGTCCTCGGCCATAAGATCTCAAAAGATGGCATCGAAGTGGACAAAGCCAAGATCAAAGTTATCTCCATGTTGCCTCCTCCGACTTTCGTCAAGGGAGTTCGAAGTTTCCTTGGGCATGTAGGATTTTACCGGAGGTTCATTAAAGATTTTTCTAAAGTATTAAATCCCCTATGCAAGCTATTAGAGAAGGACGCAAAGTTTGAATTCAAAGAAGAATGTATGAAGGCCTTTGAGTTGTTGAAGTATAAGTTAACTACCACTATTATCATTACCGCACCAAATTGGAGCTCTCCCTTTGAGCTTATGTGTGACTCAAGTGACGTGGCAGTGGGAGCGGTCTTAGGGCAACGGGTGAACAAAATATTTCATCCCGTATATTATGCAAGCAAAACCATGAACGATGCCCAAGTTAACTATACCGTCAAGGAAAAGGAATTGTTGGCTATTGTATTTGCAATGGAAAAATTTAGGCCCTATCTCATGGGTGCCAAGGTGATTATTCACACCGATCATGCGAAGCTCCGGTACTTGATGACGAAGAAGGATTCCAAAGCTAGGCTTATGAGGTGGGTCTTATTGCTCCAAGAATTTGATCTTAAGATTGTTGATAAAAAGGGAAGCGAAAATCATGTTGCCGATCATTTGTCCCGGTTAGAGGAGCTAGGAAGGCCAAAAGATGGTCTTGAGATTAATGATGCCTTTTCGGATGAGAAGCTCCTTTCGGTCTCCATGCATGACATGCCTTGGTTTGCGGACATCGCCAATTCTATTGTTGCCGACATTGTCGCGTGTGAGCTCTCTTCTAACCAAAGGAAGAAGCTTCGACGGGACAGTTTGGATTACTATTGGGATGAGCCTTACTTGTTTAAAATTTTCAATGATGGAGTGGTTCGCCGGTGTGTCCCCGAGGAAGAACAAATGAGCATTATTGATTCTTGCCATTCATCTCCCTACGGTGGTCATCACGGTGGGGAAAGGACATCTTCTAAAGTTCTGAGTTGTGGGTTTTATTGGCCAACCTTATATAAAGATGCGAGTGAATTGGTGAAGAGATGTGACGAGTGTCAAAGAGCGGGTGTCATATCAAAGAAGGCTGAAATGCCCTTCACAACGATCCTTGAAGTTGACATATTTGATGTGTGGGGCATAGACTTCATGGGCCCTTTTATTAGTTTGTGTGGTAATACCTACATTCTTGTGGCGATTTATTATGTCTCAAAGTGGTTCGAGGCCGTGGCTTTACCCAACAATGAAGCCCGGAGTGTAGTTTCTCTTCTCAAGAAGAACATTTTCACACGGTTTGGGACACCTCGGGAAATTATAAGTGACGAGGGATCTCATTTTTGTAATAGGACTTTTAATACGTCGCTTGCTAAATATGGGGTAAATAACAAGGTCTCCACTCCTTACCATCCTCAAGCTAGTGGGCAAGTAGAGGTTTCAAATCGGGAAATCAAGAACATCTTGACCAAGACTGTGAATGCCAATAGGACCGATTGGTCAAGAAAGCTTGATGAAACACTATGGGCTTATAGGACTGCATTCAAGACTCCGATCGGTATGTCTCGTACCGGTTGGTGTATGGTAAAGCGTGTCACTTGCCGGTTGAGTTGTAACACAAAGCATTATGGGCCTTGAAGAGGCTGAATCTTGATTGGGACACTGCAACAAATCTCCGTGTTGAACATCTCAATGAGCTTGACGAATTTAGGTTTCATGCCTATTCAAGCTCTTCATTGTATAAGTAGAAAATGAAATATATGCATGACAAGTATACCAAGAACATGGAATTCAAAGTGGGCGATTTAATACTACTGTTCAACTCCCGGTTGCGTCTCTTTCAGGCAAGCTCAAATCCAAATGGAGTGGTCCCTTTAAGGTGGTGTTGGTCACACTTTTTGGTGCCCTTGATCTAAAGAACAAAAATGGTGAAATATTTCGGGTGAATGGGCATCGTGTCAAGCCCTATTTGGGGAAGTTTGAGGACAACCATGTAGTAGCTTTGTTGAATTTCAATTGATCATGGTAACGTGAATCGTGCCACGACGTTAAATCAGGTGCTTCTTGGGAGGCAACCCAAGTGATTTTTCTTTCCTTTTCGTTTCTTATTCTGAGATTAGATTTTCTTGAACTAACTTGTTTGTGAGATTTTTGTATGAATTATTTGATGCAATGCAAGACACATTTTGGAAATTGGGCTAAGGATGCACAAAATCACTGCCGCGTTCAAAATTTTGCGATCAGCGGTTGCAAGTACACTGGGGCGGTTTAGCTCCATGAACGCGAAATGATGGAACACAAAAATCATTCTCTCTAAAGTTTGTTCCGCTGCAACGTCCAACATTCCGCTGACAGCGGTCTATTTCCGCTGCAGCATTCCAAATTCCACTGACAACGGAATTGTCCAAGCCACAATTCTTCAAAAGACAAAAAGCACGGTCAGCGGTAAATTCTGTTGCCGTGCTAGGTAAGTCGGTGTGGGGTCCTAGGGTTTAGTATAAATAGACGGGGACCTCATTCTTTTACCCTTTTCTCACTTTAACATCTCAGAGCCCCATTTTTATTGTTCGTACTAGCTTTCACTGTGATCTAAGCTCCACCCATCTAACAAGTTTTCATCCTACATCAAATCTAACATTGGTATGTTCAAATTCTTGATTCTAATTGTAGATTTTCACCTCTTTTTTTATTTCTTCTTAATTCTTCCTTCTTAAATGGGGGTATTATAGACCTAATTCATGAGCAAGTTTCACCAAGTGGTAATAATCAATGGGTAGTGAATTTTTGTTGCCTAATATGGTCTAGGGTTTTCAATTTTAATTGATTAGTGCCTAATTTTGTAGATTGATAAACCCTAGTATTTTAAAAAAATGGTCAGTGCTCGTCAAGTATAAATTCCGCTGCAGCGGACCATAAATCCGCGGTCAGCGAACCATAAATCCGCGGTCAGTGGATTGTTCAGTGATTGGATTTTTGAATATAAATTTCCGCTACAGCAGCTAAAATTCTGCTTACAACGGTTGTCTTTACGCTGCAGCGGTCACTTTTTCGCGGACAGCGGAATTGATGTTCAGAGAATGGACAAAGCAATTCCGCGGCCGCGTTTGTTTTTCCGCTGTGGCGACAATACTTTTGCAGCTGCGCCCATTTTTTGCTCAGCGGTTTCCAACTTTAGCAAGTGGGTAGTCTGATCCTCACCATTCCGCTGCAACAATCACTTTTTCGCTAACAACGGTATCCATTCCGCTGCAGCGGTCCCTTTTCTGCTGACAGCGGTTTTGCCTGTGGGCATTTGCTGTGATTCTATGCAATATACACCTGTGTGCATCTATTGGATAATTTTATACCATATACTCATGATCTTTCATTGATATGTTTGCAGAAAATGGTTCGATCTAGATGTGGCTCGGAAAAACAACCCGGAAAGGGAGATTTCTCTCAGCGTCGTGGTAGGGGTAAACAAGCAGCAGTGCCCCTAGCCCCGAGAAAGATAATTGGAAGCAAGACAACAACTCAGAGGCCCACTGCAGACCCCTCAGAGTCAAGTGAATATGTCCCCTCACGGGAAATTTCGGAGAGGGATAGTGGCCCAGCTCAAGCAGAGGCACAATCTCAACCTCGGCGTCTTGTGAACGAGCCTACAAAATCAGGCTCTTCAGATAGCTTGAGTTTATCTAGTGATACTCCACCTCCTCCGCCCCCCGGTGCAGCAAATTCATCCACCACCTGCTCCGATTGATCTTGACACACAAACAGGTGGGTTACTCAGGTCCCGAAATCCGGCAGTTTGGCAGGATCGTTTCGTCTCCGAAACAACTTATCACAAGTTTAGAGAGTGGTGGCATCAGAGGTCACTTGTCTTGGAGAGACCAGTTATTGAGAGGGACCTTATACCCCACAACCCAGACATCAAAAGGCAATTCAATGAAAGGGTGGGTTGGAAATTCTTCACCAGCGGTGTTCAAGAGGCCAATGAATTTGTGGTCAAAGAATTCTACGCCAATGTTGCCCACATAAAAAAAGGTACATATCTGACCCAAGTTCGGAACAAGAAATTACTTTTCAATGGTGAGTCACTCAATGATTATGCTTGTTTCAACCATGAAGATAAGACCCTTTACTTGGAGAAGGTGGAGTTAGGTGAGTTAGCTCGCACGTGGCTGGCCTCCGTGATTGCTATCCCTGGTACTACTCCGGCGTGGCTGACACCAGGAGCTACTATCTTTAATAACACATTGAGTTTCTAGGCAAAGGGCTGGGCGACATTTGTATGTAGCAGGATAGACCCCACTTTGCATGACAGTGACATGCCTCTTTCCCGTGCTCTTATTGTGGGGGCAATTATGGCAGGGTTTCCGATAAACGTTGGGAATATCATGGTGAGGTTGATCAACATGACACTCTAGAAAAAGGTTCATTCCTATCCCTTCCCGAACTTCCTCACTATGTACTTCCAGGGCATGGGAGTTGAGGGAAGGGACTTTGATCAGAAGGTGAAGCTGAAATTGCCATTCTTCTGGTATAGTTTGAAGGGCCCAGACAACCCCAAAGCAAAGAGAAAAGCCACCGCTCCTATAGGTTCTGAGCCTTCTACAACTACTGAGGGGACTTCTACTGCTGCTGAGAGGTCCTCTATTGCCATTCCACATCTTCCCTCCGGTCCATCTGTCTCCATCCCTGCATCAGTGACCCCCTCTTCCACATACCTGATGTTTTATACGTCAATTAACACAAGAGGGGGTTGATTTGTGTGGTGTCCAATTTTCGAGTGCAGTCTCTATAGAAGAACCTGGTTCTTCTTGGTGTTCCAACTTCTACTGTTTGCGGAAAAGTAATTGCATAAATTTAAAGAACACATCAATTTTACGTGGAAAACACCTGGCTCAAAAGGTGAAAAAACCACGACCTACTTCGCAGTAGAATTTTCCCAAACTCTTCACTACAACTCTGAGCCAAAAAACATTTACAAAATAAACTCTTTTGTAAACCTAAGGACTAACTCTAATCCCTTTGTGGCAAACTAGCCTCTAGCTAATTGCGACAAACTTCAAGTTAACTCTAACTTGATCAATGTGTACCTATTACAATTGCTTCTAATAAATCTGAAAGATACAATATTTAATCACCTACTACAAACCAACTAGACTCAAAAGATAACAGATGGAACTGGTTCTTCTAGCTGGTTCAAGTAGCTTTTGTGTCGCATAAGGATTCTGCTTGCAAAATTGCTTTGGTAATTTTGCTTTCAGTCCTTGTTTCACTTCTGTCTTTGTGAGATCAATTCTTCAGCAGGAATGCTTCAACAATTTATAGAATCCGTAGTTGAGATGTTGTTGTTCAGTTCTAGTGTAACTCTTCCTTGGTGGAAGAGTTTGTGTTCATCTTAACTTCCTCAATTGGTTTTGTCCTTGCTGAATTCTAACTCTTTCTTCTTATCACTTTGCAACCTTTTTGCTTTAGGAGACAACCTCTTAGTTCATAGACAATTCATAGATCATGTTTATCTCCTGTGCATGTACGCTTCTTGTGCCAATGGGTATGTTTGATAATGTTTGCCCTGATGGACCTGGTTCAACTGGGTAGGAATTTGTCAATCTTCAAAACCATGCAGTGACTTGGTTCAACAAATTCCCCTTTTTTGATGATGACAAACTCTATGCTCAACCCTGTACATACTTCAATCCAACATAGATACTTTGTAAAGTTTTTAAGCATTTATCATAGAGAGACCGGGTTCATTAGGTTATAAAATATCACAAAAATATTTGAAGCACATATCTTCCCCCTTTTGGCATCATCGAAAAGTTGTAAAATGATAAACTTAACAGAGTTATTAACAATTACTCATGGCCATTTAGGCAACTGCAGGTGCAAAGCATGATTAATCATCAAAAGAAACCAATCAAATGTAAGCTATTTATGAAACTAAGACAGAATTAATAACCAAAATGCAAATTCATTAATTAGATCATAAATCAAGTAACATACACAAAATAAATTAAAAACAGTAGAAACCATGAGCAGAACAACAAAAAATCATAACAAGATAAAATCCCAAACTGGGCATTGAAGGGGTTTTGGTGGCACCGGACTCCTAGGTCTGGGAAGGGGAAGATGAGGTTGTGGTCTTGTCTTGAAGAAGTGAGAGCATTTGTTGAAGAACACCCTCATTCTTCTCCTTCTCTTTGGCTAAATCAGTTTTGAGAGCATCCGGCTCAGCTTCAACCTCAATAAGGCGAGATTTCAATCAAAGGATCTCCGCATCCTTTATCTCACCTTCCTGCACAAGTGAGCTGACCTTGCTATTAACATGCATTTTCCTAGATGAACCAGGTTCATCCTCAGGAATGTTTACAATGTAGTCACAGGTCAGCAGTGTATTCTTCCCAAAATATTCCTTAGCAGTAGCCATCTCAGCTTTCTTCACAGGAACCTTGAAGTGGGCAAGCACAACAGTCAGAATAAATCCATAAGGTATAGCGTGTGCCTTGGCTCCATTCACAACTCTGTCCAAGAGCTGGATGATGAAAGCAAGACAATTGATCTGCTTACCCCTGTACAAGCATTCTATAACCTTTGCTCTTGTCTTGGCAGCAGAAACTTGATCACAAACTCAAAGAATAGTTTGTGCTGAGATCGCATCTCGCTCTTGAATACTGCCCTGGGCTCAGGTTCTTGTTCATTCTCACAGAAAAACCTGGTGATGTTGATAGCTGAGGACATACCATCCAGGCTAGGCCATCTTTGCCTTGTATAGTCATCATAACCCTCAACAGGGATATTCAATATCTCCCCCAACTCCTTTGCATCAAAAAAGATTTCAACTCCTTGAACCCTGGTAGATACCCTGCCATCCTTGACAACTGCGTTGGCCATAAATTCAACCAACTCATTTCTAGCCAGCCTTCCTTCCAGGCAAAGAACCATGTCCTTCCACCCTTGCACGTCTAGGGTATCCATCAGGAAAATCATCCCTGATTCTCAAGGTCTCTAACCAGCTTTCCCTTCAAGATAGTACGCTTGCCAAACATGGTGAGTTTTTTAGTCCCATCACCAGACTCTTCCTCCTCTCCTCCACTCCATTCATCATCATCAGTAATCTTGAATTTTCTTGACTCAGACCTGGCCCTTTTTGCAATGGTAGAGGGTGTGGTAGACACAGATGTTGACTTCTTGGAAGAAGCCTTAGCTTTCTTGGGTTTAGGTGTCTCAACCACAACTGGAGCAAGCTGCTCCTCATGATGGACCAGGTCCATCGCATCATCATCAATAGTAACTGCCTCAATAGGCTCTCCCACTTTTGCCTTTCCCTTGGTAGCCTTCTTCCTTTTGCTCTCTCTTAGAGCTCTTTCCAATTTTTCTTCTCCTTGCCTGACAGTATTTCTTGTAGCTCAAATCTTTGGGGCAGGAGCTTCAACAGATAATGAAGCTTTCCTCTTCTTTGGTGGAACTGGGGTAGTAGCCTTTTTGGACTTGGGAGTTCTTTTCTTTTTGGGATTATAGGACTCCCCCAACTTTCTCAGCATCTCAGCCAACGTCTCCTCAATAGATGAACCAGATTCATCTACTGATTGTTGTAGGCTCTCCAGACCCGCTGATGCTTCCCCAGAAATGCTTCCCCCCTAAAGTTGTGACTCCTTCTTCATCAATCACAGGAGCGGGGCCACAAATAGCCAGAGTGGCACCGTCCTTCCCAGATCCCCTTACTGAGCTCCCTTCTCCCTCTCTCTCAAGGTTTATATTTTTACCAAGTTTTCTCCGCCTATCCGGAACCTCTACATCCACAATCTACCCAACCAAAACAAATTTGTTCTCAGCCATACCAGTTGCAGACCCAGCTTCAAGATTTCCCTGTTCAGTGTTAGATGAACCTGGTGCTTAATCCTCATTAGATGATTTGAAGGATTCACTGGAGGATTCAGAATCTTGGACCTTGCTAGCTTGAAGTATTTCTTCTAAGAATTTGGAACGAGAACCAGAAGCAACTGATTTCCTGGCCAAAACTTTCACTCTACGTGCCCTGGGGGCTGAAGTAGGGTTAGGTGTAGGTTCAGGAGTAGGTTCAAGAACTGGAGGGTTTTGGGAGGGTTGAAGATCTGGCTGGAGAATGTGAATTGTATACTGATGGAAAATTAGAACTAGAATCACCGTCCTCATAATCATGGGTGGAGAAGGAAGATGAAACAACAGGCGGTGAAGACATTTTTATGAAGAATTTGGAAGAGAAGAAAGTTGATCAGTGTAGGTTTGATAGGAATGAATAACTAGGTTCGACGGTTATACTTTTGAAGAGGGGAGGTAATGATGGCCTTTTAAAGATGTGGTCATTAATTGTACAACAGGCAGATGTATTAGTCAAGTGGGAGTTTAATCGCTGTAGGAGTGTCATTGATTAGACGGTTAGGAATCCCTAAATCTAGGCAAATTAAGATACGATGGGACTTCTTGAAACTGGTTCATTTTAGGATAAGTACAGAGAATTGGAAATGAACCAAATATAGATAGAGTCCTGCTCATGTGTGACTATAATTAATTCAAGATGTGTATGGAGATGAGCACGTACCTTGTCAGTCAGATGAACCAGCATCGATGAACCAGGTTCATCGTGTTATAGTCTTTAATATGCCTCAATTTAAAAATAAAATCATCATTAGCAACCATGGAATCATATTAATACATGGCAAGAGAGTATGGCAGTAAAGTCATGATACTGAACAATGATTAGTCTGGTTAATTATCTATTTTAGTGTTTCTAGCCAATTTGTTTTTTCAATTTTTCATTTTTATTTTTCAATTAGGTGATCTTAATCATTCCTAATTCAAGCCGGTTTCTCTCAAAATTCTCCCTAGTCAGTGCTTTAGTAAAGATATCAGCAATTTGCTTGTCAGTAGCACAAAAATTGAGATCATTCCTTTTTCATAGTTATCCCTTAGGAAATGGTGTCTAACATCTATGTGCTTAGTTCTTTTATGATGAACTAATTGCACTAGTATTGTCACAGAAAATAAAAATTCATCCAACCTCTATACCAAATTCCATGAGTTGTTTCTTGATCCATAGCAACTGAGCACAACATGATGCTGCAACCACATATTCAGCCTCAGCAGTAGACAAGGCTACTGAATTTTGTTTCTTGGTGGCCCAAGACACAAGGCAAAAGCCTAAAAAGTGAGCCATGCCTGAAGTACTTTTCCTGTCAACCAGGAAACCTGCATAATCTGCATCAGCATATCCTACAAGGTCGAAATTACTACCTTTAGGATACCAAAGGCATAAATCAGTAGTGCCTTTCAGATATCTCAGAATTCTCTTCACTGCAGTTAGATGGGACTCCTTTGGATTTGCCTGAAACCTAGCACACAGTCCTACACTGAACACAATATCAGGTCTGCTGGCAGTGAGATATAATAAAGACCCAATCATCCCTCTGTATAGATTCTGATCAACGGATGAACCAGGTTCATCCACATCTAATTTTGTAGCTGTGGCTATGAGGGCGTCAATTTCTTTTGAGTCTTCCATTTTAAATCTTTTTAGCAATTCCTTCACATATTTTTGTTGGTAGATCATTGTTCCATTTGAGTTTTGCTTGATTTGCAAGCCTAAGAAAAAGTTTAGCTCACCCATCATACTCATCTCAAACTCACTCCCCATAAGTTTAGCAAATTCCTTACTCAATTTTTGAGAGGTCGCCCCAAATATGATATCATCCACATATATTTGCACAACCAGGAGATCCTTACTTTTTTACTTTAAGAACAAGGTACTGTCAATTTTACCTCGTTTGTATCCATGTTCTAGCAGGAATTTTGATAGTCGCTCATACCATGCTCTTGGTGCTTGTTTGAGTCCATACAAAGCCTTGTCAAGTTTGTATACATGGTCAGGTGTCTCCTTTCTTTCAAAACCTGGAGGCTGTTTTACAAATACTTCTTCCTTTAGATAACCATTGAGGAAAGCACTCTTTACATCCATCTGATGGAGAGTGAATTCCATGTGTGCAGCAAATGCTATAAAAAGTCTAATTGCCTCCAATCTTGCCACTGGAGCAAAGGACTCATCATAGTCAATTCCCTCTTCTTGACTATATCCTTGGACAACCAGTCTGGCCTTGTTTCTTGTAACAGTTCCATCATCATCGAGTTTGTTCATGAAGACCCACTTGGTGCAATTGCTGATATGTCTAGTGGTCTGGGTACCAAGTGCCATACTTGACTTCTTTCAAATTGATTCAGCTCTTCTTGCATGGCATTTACCCAGTCAGCATCCTATAAGGCTTCACCAATGTTCTTTGGTTCAATCAAGGATATAAAGGCATCAAACGCACACAAATATTTCAAGGAGGATCTTGTTTTGATTCCGGATGTCAAGTCTGTTATGATGTTCTCAAGAGGGTGAGAACTCTGATATCTGTGTGGTTTGAGCACCAATTGTTCACGTCTAGATGATCCCATGATGTCTTGTTGTTGTGGAACACGATCAGGGCCAAGGTCCAAAGTACTTTGCTGTTGAGTTCCCCCTGTCATGTTGCTCGGGGTAGTTGGACCTGGTCCATCACCTGCTCCATCTTCCATAATTGCTTCAATTTGTTCACTGCTTCTGACCAGTCCAATCTCCTCATCTTCTGGTTCCTGTCTCTTAGAAAGAGTGTTAGTTTCATAAAAAAAAACATGCACACTCTCCTCTACACACATAGTTCTTTTATTATAAACTTATAAGCTTTGCTATGTGATGAATTTCCCAAGAATACTCCCCCATCACTTATGGGATCAAATTTACCTAGGGAATCTTTTCCATTGTTGTGCACAAAGCACTTGCATCCGAAAGCCCTAAGGTGGGATATGTTGGGCTTTCTCCCTTTAAGTAATTCATAAGGAGTTTTCTCTACCAGTGGCCTGGTCATGCATCTATTTATTATGTAGCATGCAGTGTTTATTGCTTCTGCCCAGAAGCTGTGAGGTAGTTTGCTAGAAAGAAGCATGGTTCTGGCCATGTCTTCAAGAGTTCTGTTCTTTCTTTCAACAACCCCATTTTGCTGTGGGGTTCTAGGAGCAGAAAAGTTGTGATTGATACCATGTTCATCACAGACCTTAGCAAACTTTGCATTTTCAAATTCAGTACCATGATCAGATCTTATTGATGCTAGTTGATTTCCCAACCGTTTTTGAGTTTTTCTAACAAACGAAGTGAACATATCAAATGCTTCATCTTTAGATGTCACAAATAAGGTCCAAGTGAACCTTGAGTAATCATCAACTAGCACCATTACATATTTCTTACCACCTCTGCTCACAGTTCTCATAGGACCACATAAGTCCATATGAACCAGTTCCAATGTCCTGGTGGTACTGACCATTTTCTTGCTTTTGAATGAGGATATTACCTGCTTCCCCCTTGGACATGCCTCACAAACTTTGTCTTCCTTGAACTTAATGTTAGGAAGCCTTACCACTAAGTCCTTAGAGACTAATTTGTTAAGCTGATTCAGACTCGCATGACCAACTCTTTTGTGCCAAAGGAAGGGATCACTTTCCAACACACTTAAGCATATGAGTTCATTTTCAGATAGTGTGGACAAGTCTATGACATAGATGTTATTCATTCTTTTTCCCTGCAAAACAATCTTGTCAGTAAGCAGGTTAATCACAAAACATTTTGTGGAAGTGAAAGCAACCAAGTTACCTCTGTTACACAGTTGTGCCATACTGATAAGGCTATATTTCAAGCCATCTATCAAGTACACATTTTCAATGGAACATGTGTCATCCTTACCTACCTTACCAACCCCTATAATTTCACCTTTCTTTCCATTTCCAAAGGAGATATTTCCTCCTTTGAGGTTTTCAAGTGAAAGGAACTGTTCTTTGTTCCCTGTCATGTGTTTTGAGCAGCCACTATCCAAGTACAAAATTTGGCTGCTTCCTCTCACTTGAACCTACAAAAAGAAATCAGGGGTTATTTTTAAGAACTCAAACTAGTTTGGGTCGTTTTCTATGAGAGAAAGGATGAATTAAGATTTTTCTTGCCCAATTTGGTAACCAGTTTTTGTTTTTAACAAAACTCTCATTTCTTCGACTGGCCTGCTCTTTTGCAGTACATTCAATTTTGTAATGACCAGTCTTACCACAATGGGTGCTGATTTTATTCTCAGGGAGAGTGAGATAATTGCTTTTGGGATCCCACTTGGGCAGTTGACTCCCAAACCCAAGTCCTCTTCGGTTGCTACTATGGTTTTCTTGAAGCCATGTTAAGGCATCAAAGGATTTATTCCATTTACAAGTTCGATCTAACTCATGTTTGATTTTACCAAGTGCTTATTTAAGAGTCCTTATTTGTTCATCCTTGGTATACATATTATCTTTTAGTTTTCCCATATTTAAGAGTCCTTATTTGTTCATCCTTGGTATTCATGAGAATGATCAACAATCTTTTTACTGGATCCTAGCTTTAACTTTAAATTTTCAGATTTTAGCCCTACTATCTCAGTTTCAAGAGGATGAACCTGGTTCATCAGGACATTGTTTTTCTTTTCAGATTCACTTACTCTGATTTCCAGGTTCATGCATTTTGCTTTTAGCATTGCACATTCTTTAGAGAGTTGTTCTTTCTCTTTGGTTGTTTCTTCAGAATCATCCATGAAATCTAGTAGCAATTCAGAGAGTTTCTCTTTAGATAGGAACTTTATTTTGTTTTTGAGATGGGAGATACTTACCTCTGGTTCTTCATATGATTCCTCATCGGATTCTCCAATTGCCATGAGCGCCTGTTCTTCATTCTCACCATCTTCTGATTCTTCATCTGAGCTTTCCCCCCCAGCAGCAACCATAGACTTTGTTGTGATTTTCTTGGGTTGGACCAGTTCCTTCTTCATGTTCCTTCTTTAAAATCTCTCCTTTTTCCATTCCAATTCCCACTGAGGACAATTCTTGATAGGGTGGTCAGTCTTTCCACACTTGTAGCATCCCTCATTGACTGGCCTTTCTAGAGCTTTAGCTTTGTTGTAGTTACCACCTCTTGGGATGCCTTTTTCCTTATGAGGAAGTTTCTGAATTCCTTAGTGATCATGGCCATCTCATCTTCCTCCGGATCTGCTCCCTCAGTGATTCTCAGCGCTAGACTCCTTTCCTTCTTTGGAGCATCCATTTTCATTGTCTGCCTTCTGAGTTCATATGCAGTAAGGTTTCCAATAAGCTTGTCCAATCTGAGGGTTGCCATATTTTTGGATTCCTGGATAGCAGTGATTTTGCTTTCCTAGGAAATTGGCAAGACCCTTGTCAGGATCTTTTCCACCTTGTCCTCTTCAAGAATGACTCTACCAAGAGACTTGAGTTCATTTGTCAGAGTTGTGAACCTCGTGTACATCTCTTGGATTGTCTCTCCTTCTTTCATAGTAAAGTTTTCATACTGAGAGTATAGTAGAGTACCTCTTGATCTTTTCACTTGAGGTGTTCCTTCATGGGCTACTTGCAAGGTATCCCAGATTTCTTTGGCAGTGGTGCAGCTTTGGATTCTGCTATACTCGTCTGGACCTAGTCCACACACTAGCCACTTTTTGGCCTTAGCATTCTTCTCCCATTTCTTCAGATCCTCAGCAGTGCAGTCAGCTCTAGTTTTTGGTACATCTACTCCTTCAACAGTCTTCTTCACGGTGGCTAGAGGACCATCAGTGACTATGTCCCAAAGCTCATAGTCTTCTCAAACCAAGTGGTCCTTCATCCTGTTCTTCCACCAAGAGTAATACTGGCCATTAAAGAGTGGTGGCCTTGCAATTGATTGACCCTCCCAGTTTCCAGGTGGTGCACTCATTTTGATCTTTTCCAAGATTTTAGCCTTTTCAAGGATAACCTGCTCTGATACCAATTGATGTTTTATACGTCAATACCACACAAGAGGGGGGTTGATTTGTGTGGTGTCCAATTTTCGAGTGCAGTCTTTATAGAAGAATATGGTTCTTCTTGGTGTTCCAACTTCTACTATTTGCAAAAAAGTAATTGCAGAAATTTAAAGAACACAACAATTTTACGTGGAAAACACCTGACTCAAAAGGTGAAAAAACCACAACCTACTTCCCAGTAGGATTTTACCAAAATCTTCACTACAACTCTGAGCCAAACAACATTTACAAAATAAACTCTTTTGTAAACCTAAGGACTAACTCTAATCCCTTTGTGGCAAACTAGCCTCTAGCTAATTGCGACAAACTTCAAGTTAACTCTAACTTGAACAATGTGTACCTATTACAATTGCTTCTAGATAAAGCTGAAAGATACAATATGTAATCACCTACTACAAACAACTAGACTCAAAAGACAACAGATGGAACTGGTTCTTCTAGCTGGTTCAAGTAGCTTTTGTGTCGCACAAGGATTCTGCTTGCGAAATTGCTTTGGTAATTTTGCTTTCAGTTCTTGTTTCACTTCTGTCTTTGTGTGATCAATTCTTCAGCAGGAATGCTTCAACAATATATAGAATCCGTAGTTGAGATGTTGTTGTTCAGTTCTAGTGCAACTCTTCCTTGGTGGAAGAGTTTGTGTTCATCTCAATCTCCTCAGTTGGTTCTGTCCTTGCAGAATTCTAACTCTTTCTTCTTATCACTTTGCAACCTTTTCTCTTTAGAAGACAACCTCTTAGTTCATAGATAATTCACAAATCATGTTTATCTCCTGTGCATGTACGCTTCTTGTGCCAATGGGTCTGTTTGATAATGTTTTCCCTGATGGACCTGGTTCAACCGGGTAGGCATTTGTCAATCTTCAAAACCATGCAGTGACTTGGTTCCACAATACCCTCAGAATGCTCCGAGGGTGACCCAGATATTGGCAGGTATTAACAACTAGCTACAGGTAGCTTCTTCAAAGCTAGCTGACCTATCCACTACCGTTGCAGCCCAGGCAACCCCAACCCAGATTCAGTTTCGTCCAGCATTGGAGGAGACATTGAGAAGCTTAGTTGACAATCAAAAAAAGACCTTGGAGACCTTGGGTACACATGAGAAAGAAATCAAGTCCTTGGGTAAAGCAGTGAAGAAGATGAAGAAGAGTCAGGATGAATTGAAGAAGAGTCAAGATGAGATGAAGAAAACCCAGAATGAGTTGAAGAAGGAAGTAGCAAAGATCACGACAGCGGGGGACATCCCCCTTGATCTACTCATAGGAGAGCCTGCCCCTTCAGCTCAGACAACACAGGTTCTAGATCAGGATGCTACTTCGACACAAGTGAGGAGAGGAGTCATTCCCCAGACAGATGATATGGAGATCCAGCTGGAGGAGCCAGCGGGAAAGGCATCCTCCCAGCCACAGGACCTTGCTATAGTGACTGCCACTGATCCTTCAACTACAGGTGACCCGACCCCAATGCAGACAAAGGCACCTTATGGAGTTCTCTCTTACTCTCTACCTCCTTCCCCTACTCTATTTTTTGCATTTAGCATTGAGGGCAGTGCTACTCTTTATTTGGGGGGGGGGGGGGGGGGGGGGAGGGTGGACTCATTTGGTGATTCATACATTTGGATATATTATGATTTGTAATAGCTTGTAATACTGCTTTTCGTTTCTTTATTTGCATTTCTAGTACTTAATTTCCGTACTTTTGGTTTGTTTTTATCTTTGGTATGTATATATAAAGTTTCCCTTTTTCATGTATATACTCACTCCCCGCTGATGTATATTCGCCTTAATCCTCTATTGTACATATTCATTTTTTACTTTCTGTACCTTTACTTTACAACTTCTTGTATAATTTTCCTTTATAGTTAGCTTCTTATTTCCTTTAGTAGCTTCTTTTTTAACTTATAGTTTCTTCTTTACTTTTTCTTACTTAATAAGCCTTTGGTATTCTTAATGCCACTGTTCTTTCCAAGGGTGGAAATTGCGTGAACCGGGTGTCTCTTCCCTACGATGGATGGTGTGACGACCTTCTTAAGGGATTGAGCCTGTTTTCCGTTTTGTTTTTTGTTTTTCCTTTATTTGGTAGTAATGAATAAGTGTGACTCGAGTAAGCTTCACTTGGCACCAACATATTTACCTTTGACCTCATGGTTAGAGACAAGTTATAGACGAGTCTGGCTCTAGTTCTGACCCTTAGAATCTTAAGTTGTCTAAAACTGTCATCAAGTGGTGTTTGTAGCCACATGTGAGTTTTCAATCTAAGCTAAGGTTGTTATGGGCCCTCAACTCTATTCTATTTAACAATCCTATGGCTTGAGAGGTGAGGTTTTGAATTGCAAATCCCAAGTGCCGTGCCAACAAGTCTAGAAATTGCCCCAAGTGTTTTTCTAGGCGAAATTCTAAGTGTAGCTCGACTTGAAAAGTGATTATAGGCTCTCCTTGATTCCCTTTTGAAATTAAATACTTCCATAGCCTACCATGATAGTATCCTTAGTCAACCCCTTTTGATCCTAAGCTTGTTTGTTCAAAAACCACGTTACAAACCTTCATCCGTTCTATAATGACCCTCTCTTGGCACCCATTCTTTCCTGAGCATTCATGATGAACAATAGTCAAAATCATAAGTTTGGGGGAGAGACAAGGAAATTCAAAAGTGATGAAGGGAATTGATGAAAAAGAAAAGGCCAATAAAATGTTGAAAAGCCAAAAGAAGAAACAAGTTAAAAAGAAAAGCAAAGGTTAAAAGGGATCAATGAAACAATGTTAAAAGGCTTGGAATTATGAAAGAAGGAGAAAAATGAGCCTCAAATAAAAGTAAGAGAGACAATGAGTCTCTCTAAGTTCCCTAAGGAAGAGAAAATGACTCAAAGAGTCAAGAAAAACATGAGCCAAAGTGTGAAAACGAAGTGCTTAAGGAAAGATGTTCTATCATAGTTCATCATGCCCGAATTTGATCCAAAAAGCCTTCATTACATCCCGTTAAAGACCTATAGGATTTCAAGTTGAGTGAGCTTACATTAGTGGTGATTTACACGAGGAGAAATCCTATGGTACTTAGAGCCGAACTTGTGGCATTCTTTTGAGAGTGAAGAGCGCACTTCTTGATAATCCCAGTTCTGAGCGTACATTCTATAAGGAGAGATGAGCTCATGGAGAGTACATGAGAAAGAGTCTGGGAGCCACAGTGACTTACATGAGAGAGCGAAGCTCTTTGATGAATTGAGTCAACTCTTGAAGCTTGGGTGTCACATTAGATCTAGTGAACTAAGAAAGTCATTGCATAATATTGTCAATAATGCATTTGTGTTGAGGGTAATTGTTAGTCCCAATTGAAGCTTGATGAAGTTACATTTGAACAACTGAAATACTACTTCCTTTTCTTGTGGAGGGGGAGTTACCTTGTTTCCTTGAGGATAAGCAAAAGCTTAAGTTTGGGGAAGTTGATAACTAGGGATTTTTACCTACTATTTACTCTATTTTGCTTAGGTTTTGGGGCAAAAATGCACTAAGGTACTCCCAAAAACTAATGCAAGGTGCTTAAATTGCAGGTTTTGGATCAAATTGAGGAGAATGGCTAAAACTCACTTAAATAGGAATAAACCTTGCACAACCCAGAGACTCAACAGAAGCGCTGACAACGCAATTTTAACGCTGTAGCGGAAGACTTCCCGCTGGGGCGGAATTCTGAGGGCGACCGCGGACTAAGGTTCAGAGAGATGCATTTTGGCCCTTGTGAAACCGCTGACAACGCAATAATTGCGCGGCCGCGAAACCTAAAGCGCAGCCGCGATGGGAAATCTGATGAGAGCAAAATATCAAGTTAAGAGAGTTGTCAAAAGTGGCCCTTCACAAGAGCGCGATCAACGTCAATATTCTGCTGCTGCGCTATCCAGTTCCGCTAGGGCGCTCAAGATTTCGCTGGGAGCAAAAATGTGGTTAAGAAAGGCTGCCAGTTGAAGAAGCACGGTCCACGCTTATAATTGCGCGGCCGCGGAAGCTGTTCCGCTGGGGCGCTTAATTTTCCGCTGACAGCGGAACCTCTGTAGGGGCAATTTTGTCCAGTATTTTTAGCTGTGTATAAATACTTCTTTTTCTCATTTTTAGGATATCAGATGTTTTAGGGAGCTCGTGGATAGTAGCCTTTAACCTTTTTGAGTAACTATAGAATAAATTTCACTCTTAATCTTAGATTTTATCTTTGTATTTGACATTTATGGCTTTAATTTCATCTTTTATTTTGATTTCTTCCATGAATATGAGTAGCTAGACCCATTAGCTAGGGTTGTGACCTAAACTTAGTGTGGGTATCTAATGGGTCTTCAATTTTAGGGTCTACTTGTTATTGGGTCAGTGAAATTTAGCCTATTTCATGCTTAATCTACTGAATTAGTGGTTGCAATCACTGATTCATGCCTTTTTGACTAGGGTTGTTCTTGAGAAAGATGACTTGAGTCTAGGTTAAATAGGCTAACAAGAAATTGGGGTTTAATTCAAGAGATTGATAGCCCCAATTAAAGGGTAGAAACTAGAGATAGTAATACCCGACTTGAGTCAATTTCACTTGCTTTGTTGAAACACCCAATTAGGCTTGAGAAAGCCAATTCGGGAAAAGTCACCCAAACTACCGATAGGTATGGGGTGAGTAATTGAGTGTGAGTTTATATCACGAGCCCATAACAAACAAGTTTATCCTAGATTTTAGACCCCGTTAGGTGCTCACCTAGGTATAAGTTGCATACCTAGTGCCTTTTATAACTTGATAAAACCTTCACAAAAATATTGTAGCTAGCTTGATAGTAGAAATCTTTAGTATTAAAGCTAGAATATAATCAAAACAACCCATGTTTAGAAGAGTAATTAAGAACAATACACACTGCTAAAGCAGATAGAAACTCAACTCCAATCATCTAACTCCCTGTGAATTTCGATCCCGATCCTATCGGGTAAAAGCTACATCGACCTTGCCTTGCCATTCTATAATAGTATAGGTAGGAGCTCGATCAAGGGTGTTTGTGGAGCCAACTTTAGGTGTGCTATTGTGAAGGAGTAGGCTATCCAGCATGGGTAACGGGTGCACAAGAAGGCATTACTTCTTGTGTATCAGCTCCTTTTTGAACTGGTCAACAAAGTTTTTCTTCCCCGTGCTGAGAGGAGGTCTATATCCCCTAAGTCTGATTTGTACCTCATGGAGGCTCTTGATGAGTTCAAATCCATAAATTGCCGGCCATTATGACCGAGCACATTCAGAAGGTGGCGAACTTTCAGGATGGGAACCATAGGCTTCCGTATGGGTTTCTTCTCACTAGGGTCTTCAAGTTCTTCAAGGTACCTTTGGAGAATCCAAGAGTAGAAACCAGAAAGCAAACTTTCTCCAAAACAACTCTGGAAGAATGCGAGTGCATAGAAAAGATTGGGGGAAGCACTTCGACGATTTCTCAGCTCATCAATGCTCAGAATTGCGCTTTAGAAGAAATCAGAAGGTTGAAGGATAGGAACTCCATACTTGAAACTCAGCTTAGTCAGACTGTTGGAGCATCTGGGTCTGCCAATTCTTCCAATGAAGAAGTTGCTCATCTGACTAAGGAAAATGCTGAGCTTCGACAACAGGTGGAGAACCTGAGGGAGAAACTACTTGAGGAACAGATGTCTGCCAATGCCCGCATGGACCTTGTTCTCAAAACCATTGTTGCCTCCTCCTCCAACCCTTCCTCTTCTAGTGCCCCCTAGGACCCCCTCAGTGACCAATTATCTTGTGTTTTGATGTTTGTGGTTGTTGTTTCTTTTTGTTTTCTTTTTGTGATGGTATGTTGGATCTCACTGCTGCTGCTCCCGTTTGAATCAATCCAAATTATTCTTTGCTGTAATAGCAAAGACTTATGTTTTTACAAAATATTATCAATGAAACAACTCTTTTTTTGCTAGTGAAATGCTTGTCTTTTTTCTGCGTCTCTTTTCTATCATGTTGTGTGCACACATGTGGCATGAGTTAGCTGTGTTAGACTTCTTTGTGCTTTTTTCCTGCTGACGTGTTTTAATGATGCCAAAAGGGGGAAGATATAGAGATAACTTGAAAATTGAAGCAAGTGATCAAGTAGGAAGCATAGCTACATGGGGAACATATGATGTTCCTGGTACTTTATCTGGTTAAGTCAAGCTCTATAAATGGTTATCAATTTCAAAAGTTTGTCATCATCAAAAAGAGGGAAATTGATGGGTTTACGGTTTTAGAGTTATATGTTTTGATGATCTAACAAACTTCTTGTCTAGAACCAGATAAAGGACATGATGCATACTTGGTACAATTCTTCAGCAATGGACTTAAGCTAATTTGAACTGTGTGACTTTGGATACACAATAACTAGTTCAGGGACCTGATCCTCTGGTGTTTCCCTGACAGAAGTACAAAGTCAACTCTACAGTTGGAAAGTGACTGCCTGCAACTATGCACGCTACAGTGCAGAAATGGTGCAACAGTCACTTCCCACTGGGAAGGTCCTCGTACCAACCAAGTGTGGACATCATTGAAGTATAATAACAAGTAGAATGTCACAAAACATTCACTTGAACATTTAGTGATATTCTCTCAAGCATTCAAGATCTCATCCAGCATTGAAGTCACAAGTGTGTCAAGAACGAGAGTACAACTCCACTACGGACTAGTTCCACTATGAGTTTATGTATGTCCTTAGTTGAGTTGTAATCTTGCATTGGTTCTTCATTGTAATTTCTATCTTGCTTTCTTAGAAGCTCTGTTTTATGAAACTTAAAAACATAAACCCGTTGAGTTTGTGTTGTGACTAGAGTTAGTCAATAGGTTGAAGTCTTTGTAATTAGTGAGTTGCAAAGTGGCTTGTAGTAGATGTATTACAAGTTAGTGAGGTTGAAGTCTTTGTAATAGAGTCATTACAAAGTGGCTTGTAACAAGAGTATTGCAAGTTAGTGAAGTTGAAATCCTACCAGTGTAGCTCGTGGGTTTTGTCCCTCTGAGTTGGGATTATTCCACGTAAAAATCCTGTGTCTTATTTACTTACTGTATTATTAGTTAGTACTGTGGGAACTGATATAGGACCAGGTCTCTACAGTTTGGTTGAGTCATATAAACTATCAAACCTCTTCCTCATATACCTTGGGCACATCCACCTTGAATAGGTGTCCCCACTGTTGAAACTCAACCTCTCAAGCACTTGACACATGCCTGCCATCTCAGAGATTTCAGGGTCAAAAGTACGACCCCACAACACTTTCTGGTACCTCAATCTCCCTTTCCCAATGGTGCTACCACTCCTTGCCTTCATCAAAGAACCGTGTTCTTTAACATCCTCCAATTTCCTATTCATAGACTCTCCACTGGACTTAACTTTGCCACTAGACTTCACTTGCACATCCTTATCAGACATAGACACTTCTACTAGCACTTCCTTCAACTTGCCACTATCTTTCACTGACTTTTCACTGGGTGTTCCAACAACCTCCCTTGAAGGACTCTCAACAGATTGCTTCTTTTTATGAGACTTCTTGATCAAGGAACTTGGTTCCTATAGGGCTTCCTCATCAATTTCCACAACTGGGATGTTCTTGTCACAACCAACTTCACCCTCCTTGACTAGTCGTTTCTTCTTCTTCCTGTTACTTCTCTTACTCTTCTTGAGAGCAGCCTCAAGAGCCTCCCTTTTCTGCAACCTTGTGGTAGGACGCTTAGGAGGGCACTCAAGAGTTGCTACTGGCCTCTGTACTTTAAAGAACGCACTTAGAGCAACATCATCCTCATCTTCTTCATCACTGGACCTCATAACAAGAGCCACTACTTCCAAGGGCTCAACATCAATGTAAGGAGAAGGAGCAGGGTTGAAGCTAACCTAGGAAGATGATTCCTGACATGTTTCCTCAGGAAAGGGGTCAGGTTCATCAAGAGGGGTCCCATTAGCCTCTTCCGGTGCCGACGATTCAAAAAGCACCATTGTTCTTACTCCTACTAAGGGCTGAGTCTCTTCCCCCTTAGACTCAAGCATACCAGAACTTTCCTCACCCATAATCCCCTCAGCAGCAATACCTAACATATTTTCTATGGCACCCCTCTTTTGAGGTTCCATAGGAGAAACAATAGAAAAGACATGAGTACTTGTAGATTGATCAGATCTTTCCTTAGAGACCTTTTCACTTTAAGGACTGATCGATGAATATTTTTCTGCCGATGAAGACTCACTCTTTTCTTCCGGAACTGGAATATCGTCTTTACTCTGTTTTTTGAACGTGTCAGGCAACAGTGGAGAAATGCTTTCAATCTTAGGGTTGTCTGAGTTCTCAACACTTAGAGGAGGAGTGGAGTCAGAGGGAGTAGAGAGAGGAATGTAAGGTGAATGAGAAACTGGTTTAGGGTTTTCTATTGGAACAATGGTGGAGAAGGGATGACTGGTGTTGTTTCTATAGGAGAAGACTCGAGGGTTTTCTCTTCAGTAGTAGGAGGGATTGTCTGATCCTCAGCCATGGTAGATGATTTTTCTTGAAGGTTTTGGAGAGACTGAGGAAGATAGAGATAGTGTTCCATGTTTTGGGAGTGAGAGGGTTATAATGAGGTGAATATCAATTATGAAGGGAAGAGAAACATGTTCTAAAACGGCGGCAGAAGTGTGGGAAAATGCTACATTTGAGAGAGAAGTGAAAGGATTTGAACAAAAAGATGTGATATACAGGGTCTGAATAGGTTGATGATGTGGCATTATTTTTGTTTCTTTTGAGATATGTATGAGAAAAGCAAAAGACTACTAACCTGTGGCACAAGAACCAGGTTCCTGACCAGTCTTTCAAAAATTGCTCAACCTTGTTTTACCGCTCTTGCATTGCCTCAACAGCTTCTATAATTCATGATGTATGTCTACCTGTAACGGTATAGAAGTGAGTTAGACTTGGTCGAAAAACACGTTAGCTAAGTTTACCTGTATGTGACTTTCATAGACACATGGTAGGAATCAGGTTCTCAATTAAGCTTTATTAGCCCCAGTGCCAACCTGTTTCTCTCAAAGTGTTCCCTGATCAGAGCTTTGGTGAAGATGTCTGCAATTTGATTTTGTGTGCTGCAAAAATTCATACATATAAACCCCTTTTCTACATTGTCTCTGAGAAAATGATGTCTTACATCAATGTGCTTGGTTCTCTTGTACTGGACTGGATTTTTGGCCATGTTAAGTGAACTTGTGTTATCACACAATAGAGGTACACAATCAGTGAACACTCCAAAGTCTTCTAACTGCTGCTTGATCCATAGAAGCTGAGCACAACAGGAGGCTGCTGCGACATATTCGGCTTCAGCTGTTGAAAGATCTAGTGAATTTTGCTTTCCTGTGCCCCATGAGATAAGACATGACCCCAAGAAGTGAGTTCCAGATCTTCTTTTCCTGTCCGAAAGATAACCTGCATAATCAACATCAACATACCCAATAAGATTAAAATTGTCACCTGAAGGGTAGTACAGAACCAGGTCCTGTGTTCCCTTAAGATATCTTAGGATTCTTTTGGAAGCCTTCATATGAGATTCCTTGGGGTTTGACTGAAACCTTGCACATAGTCCCACATTGAATACAATATCTGTCCTGCTTGCAGTAAGATAGAGGAGATATCCAATGATGCCTCTATACATTATTTGATTCACATGAGAGCCAGATTCATCCATATCTAGTCGAGTAGCAATGGCAATAGGAGTGTGAATCACTTTTGATGATTCCATGTCAAACCTCCTTGATATACTTCTGCTGACTAATAAATGTTCCCTTTGTGGACTGCTTCACTTGAATACCCAAGAAGAAATTCAACTCACCCATCATGCTCATCTCAAACTCACTTCCCATGAGTTCTGCAAATTCCTCACATAGTGAATCAGCTGTTGCCCCAAAAATGATATCATCAACATATATCTGAACAATGAGTAGGTGCCTCCCTCGTTTCTTTAGAAACAAAGTGTTATCAATTTTTCCTCTTGCAAAACCATTTTCTAAGAGGAACTTTGACAACCTCTCATACCAATCTTGAGGAGCCTGCTTCAACCCATACAGTTCCTTGTCCAATTTGAACACATATTCAGGATGTTCAGGGCATTCAAATCCTGGAGGTTGCTTACATAGACTTCTTGCTTGAGGAAACCATTCAGATATGCACTTTTGACATCCATTGGAACAGAGTGAATTCCATATGCTATGCAAAGTCAATGAGGATTCTGATAGCTTCCATACGAGCAACCAGAGAAAAAGTCTCATCATAATCAATTCCTTCCTCCTGATTGCAGCCATGGACCACTAGCCTTGCCTTGTTCCTTGTAGTGTTTCTGTGTTCATCAATCTTGTTCCTGAATACCCACATGGTTCCTATGATGGTTCGATTTGAGGGTCTAGGTACCAGGTGCCATGCTTTTTTCCTTTTGAATTGATGCAGCTCATCTTGCATGGCTGTGATCCAGTCTGCATCTTTTAAGGCTTCCTTAATATTTTTGGGCTCTATTTGGGAGAGAAATGCTGAGAAGGCAAGTGAATTCCTGGCTTTTGATCTGGTTTGGACACCTGAACCCGGAGGAGTGATAATATTGTCGAGAGGATGGGAGATTTTGTGTTTCTATTTGGGCACTTGAATTTCATTTGTAGAGGAGCTGGGCAAGCATGACTGATTCTCTTGTATCCTTCTTTTTGCTACCTGTGGAGTGCTTTGAACTGCATCAACCACTCTTTAGTCAGTTTCAGCGGTGATTGTAGTACTTGGTTACTCTCCAATTTGACGAGGAAGTGATTGCATTTTCTTCACCTGTCTCCTTCACTTGAATCATCATGTCTGCCTTTCCATTTGCCATATCAATGACCTCTCTTGGAACCAGCAGAGGCTCTCTATCTTGATCATCCTTCTTGCTCTTCTTACAAGAGAGATAAGACTCATCAAATATTACATAAATACTCTCCTCAACACACTGAGTCCGCTTGTTGTATACCTTCTAGGCTTTACTTTGAGAGGAGTACCCCAGAAAAACTCCTTCATCACTCTTGGCATCAAATTTTCCAAGCTGATCCTTTCCATTGTTGAGGACATAACATTTGCACCCAAATGTTCTTAAGTGAGTCACTTTGGGCTTCCTTCCATTCAGCAGCTCATAAGTAGTTTTGTTCAAGAGAAACCTGATCATGCACCTGTTCACCAAGTAGCAGGCAATGTTGATAGCTTCTGCCCAGAAGTTCTTAGCAATCCCATTGTCGATCAACATTGTCCTTCCCATATCTTCAAGAGTTCGATTCTTCCCTTCCATAACTCCATTTTGCTGTGGAGTTCTTGGGGCTGAGAAGTTGTGGGTGATGCCATTCTCGTTGCAGAATTCATCAAACTTAGCATTTTCGAATTTTGTTCCATGATCTGATCAAATGAATGCTTTTGATTCCATTTTTACTTGAATCGTCTTCACAAAGGCTACAAAAACTTCAAAGGTCTCATCTTTGGTTCTGAGGAACAGAGTCCATGTGAATCTGGAGTTCATCTACTATGACAAAGAAGTATCTTTTTCCTCCCCTGCTTGGCACTCTCATAGGGCCACATATATCCATATGAAGGAGATCAAGTGGTTTTGAGATGCTGGCATCCTTCTTGGGCTTGAATGAAGACTTTACATGCTTTCCTCTAGCGCAGGAATCACACACTTTGTGTTCTTTGAACTTTGACTTGGGCAGACCACGAACCAGGTCCTTCTGGACCAGCTTATTCAGTAGAGAGAAGCTTGCATGCCATAGTTCAACATCATCATCAACTGCTTTCAAGCAGCTCAGATCACCATTTTTTTAGGACTCGAAATCAGCAACGTAGATATTCTTGTATCTTTTGGCCACAAGTACCACTTCACCAGTTACGAGATTTGTAACTGTGCATATCTTTGACAAGAACTCCACCTTGTTTCCTTTATCACATATTTGAGAAACACTCAAGAGACTTTACTTAAGACCATTGACATAACGTTCTAGTGAGTGATTTTCCAATTTTTCCAACACCAAGAATGTACCCCTTTTTCCCATTACCAAAGGATACACTCCCTTTTTGCAGGGCTTTTAGTGAAAGAAAGTCCATGGTATTCCCATTCATGTGCTTTGAGCATCTGTTATCCATGTACCATTGTTGACTGCTTCCTTTCACTGTTCCCTGTACAAGGGAATCAAGGGTTAGATTTAGGAACCCAAATAAGTTTGGGTCCCTTGTAATAAGGAAAGGAATGAATAAGTGCTCTTCTAGTCCATGCAGGTAACATGCACTTTTTATGAGTGGCACCAGGTCCTCTTTCAATAGTTATTCTTTCAGCAAAAACCTTATTTTTCTGAAGAGACTGAACCCTGGCTTTGCAATTTTCTTTGAAATACCCATTGTTACCACAATGGGTACACAACCAATTATCGGGTATAATAACATACTTGCTATGTCGGTTATAAGGAGTTCTCTCCTTTTGAAACCCTATTCCCTGCCTATTTCCGCTATTGTTAACGTACATGGGAGTAACGACATTAGAGGACCAGGTCCACTTAAGAGACTTTTCTAAATCACTTTTCACTCTTTCTAAATCTGCTTGAAGCTGTCTATATATCTCAAGTTCAGCACATAAGCTAGTTTTCACCATAGTCAACTCATTTACAAGCTTAATGAGTGCCTCACTCGCAACTTATTTCCCCTTTTCAGGATTTCCAGGCCTAAATTCAACCTTAAGTTCCTCTATTGATTCCTTTAAATCTACAATCACCACTAAGAGGTCATCTCTTTCTTGCTCAATAGTAGAAACTTTCTCCACTAAGGCATCCTTTTCTTTACTGAAATTCTCAATGGTTTATTTTAAGTCAACCACTACCACCATCAAATCATCTCTTTCGTGTTCTACACTAGCAATTTTCTCAGTTAGAACCTCCTTTTCATTTTTCAGATTATCTATTGTTTACTTCAAATCAACAACACAAACTACCAAGTCATCTTTAGTTTTCTCAGCATCTCCTAACTCCATATTTAAGGCATCCTTATCATTTACAAGACTATGGTAAGCATCAATTAACACATTAGCTAATGACATGAGTTTTTTAGGAGAGTAGGATTTCAGATTTCTCTGAACATCCAGAAAGTTTACCTCATCATTTCATCATCTTCATCATCGTCTGATTGAGCCATCAAATACTCATTTGCTTCACTTTCAACTGCCATCATAGAACTGTCACCTGCATCATTTTCTTCTTCAGACTCACTGGAAGAATCTCCCCATGCTGCAAGAGCTTGCTTCATAACATTGTCAGCGGCGTTCTTTCTTTTGACGCGTTTATCAGGATCCTGCTTCCTCTTGGCTGCTTTGTCAGAGTTGTGTTTGAAATGTTCTTTCTTTAGGAGAGAGAAACCTTGATGAAATGCCCTGGCTTTCCAAACTTATGACAGAGGTCATAATTCTTTGGCTTGCTAGAACTACCCCTCTTTAGTATATCTCCATTCCTTTGAACCATTTTCTGAAACCTTCTGGTTAAGTAGGCCATGTCACTATCCTCGCCACTTGACTCATTGCTTTCTACTTTGAGTACCATGTTTTTTTCCTTCTTTGGTTCTCTTCTCTCACTGTCCTTCTCCTCCTCCTCCTCCTCCTCCTCCTCCTCCTCCTTCTCCTTCTTCTTCTTCTGCTTCTCCTTCTTCTTCTTCTGCTTCTTCTTCTTCTTCTTCTTCTTCTTCTTCTTCTTCTTCTTCTTCTTCTTCTTCTTCTTCCTCTCCCAGGAGCTGGGCAGAACACTGAGAATCTTTCTCACGAGCTTGTTCCTTGGAATGATTTCACCAAGAGAGTGTAGCTCATTTATGATAGAAGTGAATAGAGTGTTCATATATTAATGGATTTATCATCCTTCATTCTGAAGAGCTCATACTCAGTGGTGAGCATGTCAATATTAGATTTCTTTACTTGAGTGGTTCCTTCGTGTGCTGTTTGTAAAGCTTCCCATATCTATTTTGCGGATTGACAAACTGAGATCATGTTGTATTCATCAGGACCTATACCACACACCAAAATTTTCTTGGCACGAAGATGTTTCTTCACATCTTTCATGTTAACATTGTTGAACTCTTTCCTCATCTTGGGCACTGTCATAGCTGGATCTCTGACCTTTTTTGTAGGAACAAAAGGACCATCACATATGACATCTCATAGCTCGGAGTCTTCAACCATGATGAAGTCATGCATTCTTATCTTCCACCACCCATAATATTGTCCATTAAACCTAGGTGGCATGTAAGTGGGCTGACCTTCTTCGAAGTTTGAATGAGCAGCCATGAGGATCCTTTCTAGGTGTTAACCTGATAGAAAGAACCCGCTCTGATACCAATTGATAGAATATATGAGTCCAAAAAACTGTATAGAGACCAGGTCTTATGACAGTTTCCACAGAATAAGCTAATACAACAGTAAGTATATGGCACAAGGGATTTTTACGCGGAAAAATCCCTGCTCAAAGGGATAAAAAACCACGACCTACACTGGTAGTATTTCAACTTCACTATGAGAAAGCTTTTAGATTACAACCTATGCAACCAAGGAATTAAACTCTTAATCCCTCACTAACTTGTAATACACCTATTACAAGCCACTTTGCAATACACCTATTACAAAGACTTCAACTCATGACTAACTCTAGTCACGACACAAACACTAAGGCTTATGGTTTACAAAGAGTTCCTAATTAATGCTTCTAGATAAGCAAAGTAGGAATTACAATAAAGAACAATTACAAAGTTACAACTCAACTAAGGACATATAAAGACTTTTTGTAGGAACTGGTCCGTAGCAGTGTTGTACTTTGTTCTTGATGCACTTGAGAATTGAATGCTTGATTATCAGATGCTTGGAGTGCTTGAATGAATTCTCAAATGTTCAAGTGATGTTTTGTTGTAATTTTAATGTTAATACAACTTGAATGACATCACTTGAATGATGTAAGCACTTGGTTGGTACAAGGTCCTTCCCAATGGAAGTGACTGTTGCACTGTGCAGTACTGTTTGTGTGTACAGTGCAGACAGTCACTTTCCAGCTGTGGAGAGTTGACTTCGTACTGTTGCCAGGGGAACCCAAGGGGATCAGGTCCCTGAGTTGATTCTTTATCTTCTGAAGTCATAACAACTCTCATTAGCTTGAGTCCGATGTTTGAGTTGTGTACCAAGTGTGTATCAAGTTCCTTGTCATGACCCAATTTTCCCTCCGTTGGGTACCGTGATGGCACCTAGTCTTAGGGACTAGGTAAGCCTAACGTTTCATTGAACAACAATAATAATAAAGGAAATATAACAGTCTCGATATGAAATCTTGACAGGATTTACAATTTCCCAAAACCCGGTAAATACAAGTCATAAGCTCTATAAATCTTTCTACCAAATCTAAAAGCAACTGTCTAGAAAGAGTAAGTACAGTTGGAAATATACAGGAAGGTGACTCCGAAGCCTGCGAACGCAACAACAGGTTTACCTTGAGTCTCCTCAGCTTAACTCCACACAGCTAGCAACAATCAATACCTGGATCTGTGCAAACAAAAATGCACAGAAGAGTAGTATGAGCACACCACAGCGGTGCCCAGTAAGTATCAAGACTAACCTCGGTGAAGTAGTGACGAGGACTAGTCCAGACACCCACTGGTCTAATGAGAAAAGGGCATAAGTAGAAATGACCGAAACAAATATTTATCTAAAATTCTTTAGATATAATTAACGACAGGGAAATATGAAGCAGAAGAGAAGTGCAGCAACTAGAACAACAGAACAACATAGCAGGAAAAACGCAAGAAGGAAAGGACATCACACAAGTAAAGGACGGAAATCGCAATACCATAAAACACTCAATCTCAGCACGACATCTATTTACTCACATCAAGCATTAGCACGAAAGCTCGATAAAACCCAGTCAAACCCTCGAGTAAAACCTTTAAAACATGAATTTATACCGAAAGCTTTTGAAAATATATAATCTTTTCAAGATACGGGAAAATCTCATTTGAAACATACTTTTTCTGAATGTATATATATATATATATATATAAGAGACCGTTAGAATATAGTTCCTTTAAAATACGTTGTATAAATATGTGTTTCCAAATACTGTTTTCAAAATCATTTGTAAAATATACTTTCCCAAATACCGCTTTTCAAATATCGTTTGCTAAGATATACCTACCCAAATACTACTTTTCAAATATCATTTGCTAAAATATACTTGCCCAAATACTGCTTTTCAAATATCATTTGCTAAAATATACTTTTTATTATGAATCTCTTCAATGATTAACCACCGGAACCCAGTCCGTAACTCAATAGATAACTGCTCAATATAAGGGAAAAGTCTCAGGTCTAAGCCCGCAGTCCCAATGCAACTACTCAATGCAATGCAATATGAGGGAAAGGCTCAGGTCTCTTCCCGCAGTCCCTATGTATGCAATGCAATATGAGGGAAAGGCTCAGGTCTCTGCCCGCAGTCCATATGTATGCGATGCACTATGAGGGAAAGGCTCAGGTCTCTGGCCGCAGTCCATATGCAACTACTCAATGCAATGCAATATGAGGGAAAGGCTCAGGTCTCTGCCCGCAGTCCCTATGTATGCAATGCAATATGAGGGAAAGGCTCAGGTCTCTGCCCGCAGTCCTTATGTATGCGATACACTATGAGGGAAAGGCTCAGGTCTCTGCCCGCAGTCCCTATGTAAGCGATGCAATATGAGGGAAAGACTCAGGTCTCTGCCCGCAGTCCCTATGTATGCAATGCAATATGAGGGAAAGGCTCAGGTCTCTGCCCGCAGTCCCTATGTAAGCGATGCAATATGAGGGAAAGACTCAGGTCTCTGCCCGCAGTCCCTATGTATGTGATGTAAGAAGCAATGCAGGGCGCCGAAAGAAAACAACCAGAACATAGCAAAATATTGCACAAGCCACAATGAACACCCCAGCAAAACAGGAAGGCAAAATGCAAGGTGCAGCGATAAGTTCAACACGAGAACTTCAATCAAAGTAGTGGCAACCTCACTTATAAACATAGATCACTTAAGGTCAACTATACCTAAATAATATTTAAGGTGAATCATGTAAATTATCATGTACGACTCACGGGCATGCTTGACGCCAAACGATAGATATTCCAATTCCTGTTGAACAATTATACGACTAGATGATACTAATTCTAATCAATTAGGCAGTTTATAACAAAATTTTAGCATAATGGTAGGAGAGGGAAAAATATTAAGCTAAGTCAAATTCATATCAAATAATTAACAAAGAGGTATCGAAGTCAATAAAATCTAATTCAAACAGAGGAAGATGAAACTAGTAATCAGAACTCAACCATAACAGCTACTACTTCATATGGCGGAGATATAGGGACCTAAGAATCCTAAAAGGCCATTTAATTGCAAATAAGTCCGAGTACGCACTCGTCACCTCGCGTACACGGGCTACAATCAACATAGAAGACTCAAATCCTAAGGGGTAGTTCCCTCACACAAGGTTAGGCAAGATACTTACCTCAAGGACGACAACCGGTTACTCGACAATGGATTTCTCGATCGGGAAGACCTCCGGACGGCTCAAATAAACTAAAACAACTTCAAAATGCACATAAACCATATAAGGAACTATTTCAAACGATAAAGTTTCAATCTTTATAAAATTATAAAAACCGACCCAAAAGTCGACTCTCGGGCCCGCACCTCGGAACCCGATAATTTTTACAAATTCCGATTACCCATTCCGATACGAGTTCACCCATAATAAATTTATCCAAATCCGATGTCATTCTGTCATTCAAATCATGAATTTTCAATTTAAAAATTTTCTTTCAAAAACCCAAGTTTCTTCAACCCAAAACACAAATTAAATGATAAAAATAAGAAATAATTCATGAAATATATTAATTTCCAGTGGAAGAACACTTACCCATTCGAATTGTGTGAAAAACTTTCAAAGAATCGCCCAAAACCGAGTTCTACAAGTCAAATTATGTTTAAAATGGTGAAACCCCCAATTCTCCAATCAAAACATGGATTAATTCAAAAATGAATTTCTGTAATCATATTAAAAATGCAAAAATAATACTTAGATACTGACCCCGATGAAACGACGAGAAGAACGCCACGAAAATCACCTCAATCGGAGCTCTAGAACTCAAGATATGCTCAAAATACTAAAATGACGCGGTCTGGTTTTCTATACTCAACGATTTTCGCACCTGCGACCAAAATATCCGCACCTGCGAGTTTTCAGCTGTAAATTCCGCACCTGCGGCTCCGCGGGTGCGGACCCACTTTCGCACCTGCGAAACACCAGCACCAGCGCTCTTCTCTGACACTAAAATGAGCATAACTTCCTCATACGATGTCCAAATTCGACGATTCTTTTTGCTATAGCTCCGTAATTACGATACAGATCTAATTCTTCAATAAAAACAGAAATTGGAGCTTATTTTCTTAATGTGGTACCAATTATGCTTGAAGAAACGACGCCGAAACATAAAAAACGAGCGCAACACAACCCATACCTATCCGAAACTCCCCCGAGCCCCTCGGGACCTCAACCAACAATTCCCACAAGTCATATATCACTACCCGAACTTAGTCCAACCTTCGTAAAACCCAAAACAACACCAAAACACCGAATCAACCTCGGATTCAAGCCTAAGAACTTAGGAATTTTCAAGAATTCACATTCGACGCCGAAACACGTCAAAACTTATCCGAATGACCTCAAATTTTGCACACATGTCACAAATGACATTCCGGAACTGCTGTCACTCTCGGAATTCCATTCCGAGTCCGATATCAAAATTTCACCTATCGGCTGAAATCGTCGAAATTCTAACTTTCGCCAAAATACCTCAATTCACCCTACGGACCTCCAAATCCTGTTACGGACGCACGCCTAAGTCCAAAATCATCATACGAAGCTATTGGCGTTAATCAAAACTCATTCCGAGGTCGTTTACTCAAAAGTCAAATCTCTGGTCAACTTTCTTCATTTAAGCTTCAAAATTTGAAAATTCTCTCCCAATTAGACTCCGGATTATCCGGAAACGGAATCTAACCGCGCACACAGGTCCATATACATAATGAGGAGCTGATTACAATCTTATACCACCTAACGGAGCTTAAATTCTCAAAACGACCGGTCGGGTCGTTACATTCTCCCCCTCTTAAACAAACGTTCGTCCTCGAACGTGCCAAGATCCACCTTGAATTCATCCAATCACTGATTGCACACTTCCGACACACACCCGCAGGTGATCCCACGTCACCCCATCCTATGTAAGCCTGGCGACACCATCACAACTGCAATTTAACCTCCTTATCACCACCGATAAGCCTCATACCTCAATTCCTCACCCTATACTCATTTCCAAAAGTTCCGATCTTGAATCCATATCCGGCATTAACCTTAACCAGCCACATTAACTCATGCTTATACCTATAAGGCACGACCACGCAATATAGCTCATCGCAAATAGGTTCAAATAGCACTTCTGAGCACCATAACTGCCCGAAATCAACTCAACCTTGGCAACAACCCCACATATGGAAGAACTCCGCTCCAACTCCATAATACTGATAAGGAAGCAATAGACACGAAAACCTCATTATTAGGCACCCAAATCACCAAGCCATAGCTAACACTACCCGGCACACATCCCGCAAACCAAAACTAAAGGAGCACATAACAAAAATGAATGAATATGAAAAGAGAGACATATAAAGGACTATCAAACAAGCCCATAGGCATAACTCTATATCAATATTGACTTACCACATCAATATAACAAGGAAGAAACAAAGCATATGAGCAATCACAAGGATTTCATCCTAGTAAGAATTTCCACCGCGGTACTCAGCCTGGTCTAAATATATCGAATCACCAATATCACAAGGACCTCGGCCTCAACTCTAAATCACATATTGAAAACATATCATGCCAATTGAAATATATCCCTTAACTCATCTCAGCTTATAGGAGTCATAATACTAACTGAGCTCACATCTAAATGGTGTACCAAATCACAACCAATAAACAAAGTACTCAGGAAAAATCATATAAATCTCACCATAATGAATAATAAGGACTCACCTCTAGTTTCACTACTAGCAAAGATGAACAAAAACAATGGTAGACACAGCTACTACTCATAGAATTTCCCAACAGGAGCAAACACAAAATGGGGTGCAAAACATGAAACTCACTCATAAATAAAACAACGAATAAGGGAACTCGTCCCGACCAGCATAACTATAATGGAATACGATTGGTGCCCCTCTGAAGAACATCAAAACAAACCTGAGTGAGGATACCTGGAACAACGGTCTATAGCCTGCTATATGAAACACATCGACGGGTCGGGCCTCCCCCTCTTGGGCGCCCTCTACTCACCTGAATACCCTGCTATAACACACTTATCTGAGCCCTGGAACAGTCTCTCATCCTGTGGCTCATCTCCACATAGAAACCAATCTCCCTTCCAACGTGGCTGTAGAAACCACACAATACGGGTCCTCTGAGACCCAGGAATATCTGAGAACTCTAATGCGAAGCTGGTAATGCAAACTGAACTGGTTCACCCACAAAACCTCTACCGTGTCGTACTCTACCTCCATAATAAGGACCAGTAGATCTCTCCGGCCTATGTGCCTTCTAACTGAAGCAACCAAGCGAGGTACATATCTGGCCGACTCACTGAGTCTGACAACGTACTCTAATACTGGCATAGTTCTATGACGCAACTGCTCAAACTCCGCGCCATGCATCTCGGAGTGACTGGAGTGCAACTCCCTCAAAACATCTCTGAAACTTGCATCCATGCAAGGGAAACTGACTTGGCTGGGCTACCCAACTCATGTGCCCGCCACCACTGACAACCCACTATTCTGAACCTGAGACGTGACAAAATCAATCCTGCTCGTCTCCACAATACTCGAAGTACGAAGAATATAGTGACACTCTTCCAGAAACCCTGGCATCATCTGTCGCCAATCCACTGAAAGATAGGAGGGTGGTACTTCCTGTTCCTCTAAATTTCCAAGGGGTTTCTCCCTCCGATGATGCTGCTCTAACTACGGGCTGAACGGAAACCACATGTTGTGCTGCCATGACAACTGGAACCTGACCCACATGGCCTTGCTGTTCTGGAGTGTAGACGGTGGGAGTCTGAACTCCTCTCAGATCTGTGAAGTAGCTGGTGCACCTGGGTTCAATCCCGCCTGAGTCACTGTACTAATCATACTCAAACTGCACCCAGGTTTTCCTGAAGTTTGGGGTAGCAGCAGGCACCTCCAGTACCTTTCCCCCAACTAGAACTACTGGCGACTTCTCAACGGCTGCTCTGGTAGACATCTTAACCGCGACGCGTGCTCCTCGTCGACCTCTGTCTTTGATCCTTGTGACTTCTCCTTCAGGGTAACATCATCAGGAACCACAACTCGTGTCCTCACCATCGGTGAGAGAGCAGAACGATTATTTCAAACTTAAAGGTCGAATGAATTCGCACGATAGGAATGAAGGAAGTGAAATTGTCCTAATAGTTCCGTAGCCTCTCGAAGATAAGTACAGACGTCTCCGTACCGATCCGCAAGACTCTACTAAACTCGCTTATGACTCGTAGCACCTATGAACCTAGAGCTCTGATACCAACTTGTCACGAATTTTCCCTCCGTTGGGTACCGTGATGGCACCTAGTCTTAGGGACTAGGTAAGCCTAACGTTTCATTGAACAACAATAATAATAAAGGAAATATAACAGTCTCGATATGAAATCTTGACAGAATTTACAGGTTCCCAAAACCCGGTAAATACAAGTCATAAGCTCTATGAATCTTTCTACCAAATCTAAAAGCAACTGTCTAGAAAGAGTAAGTACAGTTGGAAATATACAGGAAGGTGACTCCGAAGCCTGCGAACGCAACAACAGGTTTACCTTGAGTCTCCTCAGCTTAACTCCACACAGCTAGCAACAATCAATACCTGGATCTGTGCAAACAAAAATGCACAGAAGAGTAGTATGAGCACACCACAGCGGTGCCCAGTAAGTATCAAGACTAACCTCGGTGAAGTAGTGACGAGGACTAGTCCAGACACCCACTGGTCTAATGAGAAAAGGGCATAAGTAGAAATGACCGAAACAAATATTTATCTAAAATTCTTCAGATATAATTAACGACAGGGAAATATGAAGCAGAAGAGAAGTGCAGCAACTAGAACAACAAAACAACATAGCAGGAAATACGCAAGAAGGAAAGGACATCACACAAGTCAAGGACGGAAATCGCAATACCATAAAACACTCAATCTCAGCACGGCATCTATTTACTCACATCAAGCATTAGCATGAAAGCTCGATAAAACCCAGTCAAACCCTCGAGTACAACCTTTAAAACGTGAATTTATACCGAAAGCTTTTGAAAATATATAATCTTTTCAAGATACGGGAAAATCTTATTTGAAACATACTTTTTCTGAATGT
>ML267131.1:466-34025 GCA_005239495.1 Nicotiana undulata | reverse complement strand
GGAAAGGCTCAGGTCTCTGCCCGCAGTCCCTATGTATGCGATGCACTATGAGGGAAAGGCTCAGGTCTTTGCCCGCAGTCCCTATGCAACTACTTAATGCAATGCAATATGAGGGAAAGGCTCAGGTCTCTGCCTGCAGTCCCTATGTATGCAATGCAATATGAGGGAAAGGCTCAGGTCTCTGCCCGCAGTCCCTATGTATGCGATGCAATATGAGGGAAAGGCTTAGGTCTCTGCCTGCAGTCCCTATGTATGCGACGCAAGATGCAATGCAGGGCGCCGAAAGAAAACAGCCAGAACACAACAAAACATTGCACAAGCCACAATGAACACCCCAGCAAAAAAGGAAGGCAAAATGCAAGGTGCAGCGATAAGTTCAAAATGAGAACTTCAATCAAAGTAGTGGCAACCTCACTCATAAGCATAAATCACTTAAGGGGGAAAATCAAGTATCAATGTAACGATGTAACGAGGAGAGAACCTAACAATATAGCAGCAATTCACAATACTCAAGTCAATAAATAGAGTACCAATCATCCTGGCAAGGGAAGCAGCTATAACCAATCTCGCCTAACAGTTCGTTTCACGGAATAAGCCCAGCTAAAGCAAATATTCAATAATGAGAGGCACCAAGAAAACACCGCCATTACGGGTGATGGTCAACTATACCTAAATAATATTTAAGGTGAATCATGTAAATTATCATGTATGACTCACGGGCATGCTTGACGCCAAACGATAGATATTCCAATTCCTGTTGAACAATTATACGACTAGATGATACTAATTCTAATCAATTAGGCAGTTTATAATGAAATTTTAGCATAATGGTAGGAGAGGGAAAAATATTCAGCTAAGTCAAATTCATATCAAATAATCAACAAAGAGGTATCGAAGTCAATAAAATCTAATTCAAACAGAGGAAGATGAAACTAGTAATCAGAACTCAACCATAACAACTACTACTTCATACGCCGGAGATATAGAGACCTAAGAATCCTAAAAGGCCATTTAATTGCAAATAAGTCCGAGTACGCACTCGTCACCTCGCGTACACGGGCTACAATCAACATAGAAGACTCAAATCCTAAGGGGTAGTTCCCTCACACAAGGTTAGGCAAGATACTTACCTCAAGGACGACAACGGGTTACTCGACAATGGATTTCTCGGGCGGGAAGACCTCCGGACGGCTCAAATAAACTAAAACAACTTCAAAATGCACATAAAACATATAAGGAACTATTTCAAACGATAAAGTTTCAATCTTTATAAAATTATAAAAATCGATCCAAATGTCGACCCCCGGGCCCGCACCTCGGAACCCGATAATTTTTACAAATTCCGATTACCCATTCCGATACGAGTTCACCCATAATAAATTTATCCAAATCCGATGTCATTTGGTCATTCACATCATGAATTTTCAATTTAAAAATTTTCTTTCAAAAACCCAAGTTTCTTCAACCCAAAACACAAATTAAATAATAAAAATAAGAACTAATTCATGAAATATATTAATTTCGAGTGGTAGAAAACTTACCCATTCGAATTGTATGAAAAACCTTCAAAGAACAAAACCGAGTTCTAGAAGTCAAAATATGTTTAAAATGGTGAAACCCCCAATTCTCCAATCAAAACATGGATTAATTCAAAAATGAACTTCTATAATCATATTATAAATGCAAAAATAATATTAGATACTAACCCCGATGAAAAGATGAGAAGAACGCCACGAAAATCACCTCAATCAGAGCTCTAGAACTCAAGATATGCTCAAAATACTAAAATGACGCGGTCTGGTTTTCTATACTCAGTGATTTTCGCACCTGCAACCAAAATATCCGCACCTGCGAGTTTCCAGCTGTAAATTCCGCACCTGCGGCTTCGCGGGTGCGGACCCACTTTCGCACCTGCGAAACACCAGCACCAACTCTCTTCTCTGACACTAAAATGAGCATAACTTCCACATACGATGTCCAAATTCGACGATTCTTTTTGCTATAGCTCCGTAATTACGATACGGATCTAATGCTTCAATCAAAATAGAAATTGGAGCTTATTTGCTTAATGTGGTACCAAATATGCTTGAAGAAACGACGCCGAAACATAAAAAACGAGCGCAACACAACCCATACCTATCCGAAACTCCCCCGAGCCCCTCGGGACCTCAGCCAACAATTCCCACAAGTCATATATCACTACCCAAACTTAGTCGAACCTTCGGAAAACCCAAAACAACACCAAAACACTGAATCAACCTCAGATTCAAGCCTAAGAACTTAGGAATTTTCAAGAATTCACATTCGAGCCCGAAACGTCTAAACTTATCCGAATGACCTCAAATTTTGCACACATGTCACAAATGACATTCCGGAACTGCTGTCGCTCTCGGAATTCCATTTCTAGTCCGATATCAAAATTTTACCTATCGGCCGAAATCGTCGAAATTCTAACTTTCGCCAAAATACCTCAATTCACCCTACGGACCTCCAACTCCAGTTCCGGACGCACGCTTAAGTCCAAAATCATCATACGAAGCTGTTGGCGTTAACCAAAACTCATTCCGAGGTCGTTTACTCAAAAGTCAAACATCCGGTCAACTTTCTTCATTTAAGCTTCAAAATTTGAAAATTCTCTCCCAATTCGACTCCGGATTATCCGGAAATGGAATCTAACCGCGCACACAGGTCCATATACATAATGAGGAGCTGATTACGGTCTTATACCACCGAACGGAGCTTAAATTCTCAAAACGACCGGTCGGGTCGTTACATTCCTTATCTGGTTCTTGACAATAAGTTTGTTAGATCAACATAAAGTTAAGTTACTATAAACCCATCAATGACATAATAGGAAAAAGTGAGCCTTGAACCTATTGATTAGCTCTACCACGATGGACATCACTCTATCAATGGATTTTCTTTACCACCAAATCTTTCTTTTTCTGTCTTGTTATTAATTTCCGTTTTATTACACCCATATACAAATTGGGAGGTGTCATGCCATAGAGTGTATATATATATATATATATACACTCTATGGCATGACACCTCCCAATTTGTATATGGGTGTAATAAAACGGAAATTAATAACAAGACAGAAAAAGAAAGATTTGGTGGTAAAGAAAATCCATTGATAGAGTGATGTCCATCGTGGTAGAGCTAATCAATAGGTTCAAGGCTCNGTGTATATATATATATATATATATATATATATATATATATATATATATATGTAAACTGTTAGCGGAAAGAAACAATCCAAGAAGAATATATTATCTCGTAAAATGAAGAGTTACTAGTGTTACTAGTATATTCAATTTTCAGAAAGTTTATAAGCAGCAAGAATAGTTTGCTCGACAATTT
Source organism: Nicotiana undulata (assembly GCA_005239495.1). NCBI lineage: Eukaryota > Viridiplantae > Streptophyta > Magnoliopsida > Solanales > Solanaceae > Nicotiana > Nicotiana undulata. Next base: position 30,659 of record ML267131.1, on the reverse strand, counting down.
ACATATTCCAATAGGCTACCTAGCTATAAAACATAATGACATCGCTATGGCCAAGTTCCAGCAAAGTCACATTACTTCTAATATTTTAAGCCTTGCTTTTAAAGTCATTAGTTCATATAATTAGATGAAGAGTTCAATGAAGGCGGTAAATAACAACAAGGAAAGAATTAATTAGTTTAACAGCTATTCTGATCAAACACATATATGTCTGTGAAACTAAAAGGCCATGAGGATTGTACCAAAGTATAAATTATTTCATAGTTTCTAATGGAACTAAGATCCAAAGTTAAATAAAGTAAAAATGGTACCGGGTTTTCATACCACAAGATGGAGTAAAAATGATAAAATGTGAATGTGACTTGGAATATTATCCTTGTCCGATAAGAAATGTAGCAAATAAAAACATATCTTTCCAGTTTCTTATTTCACCGAATACAATAAAAAAAAACCTTCGATTAACAATTGCACATAAAGTTAGGCAAAGATACAAAAGAGTGAGTGAGTTTAGAAGGATGAAAAACTTATCTTTGCATTATTGTCACGACCCCAAAACTATCCTGGCCGTGATGACGCTTATCGTGATACTAGGCCAGCTAATTGAATTTTTCAAAACATAAAGAACCTTTCGTTTATATCATTTCTAACCGATAAATCATAACAGTTTCATTTAAGCATTTTTAAACAGACTAAGATATGTCGAATAATAGATATAACCCAAGATCCCGGAGTCACTGGTCATGAGTATCTAAAGACAATACAAGTCTGGAAAATAAGCACTATAATAGTAAGAAGGAGAAGGGCAAGGTTGTTGACGCGTGCAGCTACCTCGAAAATCTCCGTGAATCTCTGGTACAGTAAATCAACTCTCAGTCAGCCCTAGCACCTGAATCCGCACACAAGGTGCAGAGAGTAATGTGAGTACGCCAACTCAGTAAGTAATAAAAGTAAATAATGTCTGAGAACTACGAAACACATAAACAAGTCATCAATCCATAGTAAATATAATTCTTCTTTCAAAACTCATAGATACAACAATTTATAACACTTGAAAGTCGATTTCAGTAAAATTCCTTTGAAAATGTACCTTTCAACAATTTCCATAGAAATAAAGATAATTTAGTATAGAAATGATATAAATCATAAATAGACTCTCGGGCAAAAACATATTTCATAAATCGCTCCTCCGGCATAACATCACTCAGAATCAGTCACTCAGCATGCCTCACAATCTCTCCGTATCAGCCCCTCGGGCATACTTCACAGTCACTCATGCCTCCCAATCACTCGTCACTCGGCACTCGCACTCAGTAGGTACCTTCCCTCACTGGGGGGTGTACAGACTCGGGAGGGGCTCCTTCAGTCCAAGCGCTATAACAAGCCAAATCATGGAATAAATCACTCTGGCACTGGACCTATCAATAACATGCTGCGACATGCAGCCCGATCCCATATCATATCCTCACAAATCAGTCCCTCGACCTCACTCGGTCATCATAAACAGTAAAACATGCTGCAGCGTGCAACCCGATCCCATATCATATCCTCATAAATCAGGCCCTCAGTCTCACTCAGTCAGAAACCTCTCAAAAAGCTACTCGAGCTATCAGTAAAAAAATGGAGTACTCGACCCAAAATATCATTTTATATCTCAAAATAGTGTAAATAAGACTGAGTTTCGAAATCAGTTGAGCACAATATGACTGAGTGTCAATCATAAGTCAACACTGTGAGAAATAACAATAAAAAGTCCCCAAGGGGTCCAAACACTTGGCACAAGGCCCAAATACGACATTCCGCCGAAAACACAGTAATAATCTTTAAAACATGAAATATCATATGATTTATAATCAAATACGCAACTTAATAGTTGCTACGGGACGGACCAAGTCACAATCCCCAAATAGTGTACGCCACACACTCGTCATCTAGCATGTGCGCCACTCCAAAATAGTGATACAATGCGAAGTCCGGGGTTTCATACACTCAGGACAAGATTTACAGTCATTACTTACCTCAATCTGAGAAAAATCCTACTCCAAAATGCCTTTGCCCATCGAATTGACCTCCAATCGACCGGAATCTTGTCACAGTTAATTCAATTCAGTCAATACTAATTATAGGAATTAATTCCATATGAAATTCTACAATTTCCATTAAAAATCCAAAATTGCACTCAAAATTCGCCCGTGGGGCCCACGTCTCGGAACTCAACAAAATATATGGAATATGAACGCCCATCCAACCACGAGTCCAACCGTACAAATTTTACCAAAATCCGACAACAATTCGGCCTCCAAATCATCAAATCTTATTTTCAAATCCCTAGGCCCAAATTCCCGATTTACACTTCAAAAACACGTAATCTAGCGGGGATATTCAATGATAATTCAATAATATTGACTAACAATGATCACAAGGGACTTACCTCAAGAATTCCCGAGATTTCTCGCTCAGAATCTCCCAAACCCCGAGCTTGGAAGTCCAAAAATGAGAAAAAACTCGGACTGCTCGTTATACACTGTCCAAAATGTTTCGCGTGTACTGTTCACGCGTGCTACTGTTCACGGCTACTGTTCATGCATATGCGGTCACTGTTCACGCACGTGCGAAAAAATCCAGAAGCTACCCAGAAATTTCAGCAACTAAATTCAAGTCCGAATTGATCCGTTAACCTTCCGAAATCCACCCGAGGCTCTCGGGACCTCAACAAAATACACCAACAAGTCCTAAAACATCACACGAACTTAGTCAAAACCTCAAATCACATCAAATAATACTAAAACCATGAATAACACCCGAATTCAAGCTTAATGAAACTAAGAACGTCCAACTTCTATATTCGATGCAAAAACCTATCAAATCAAGTCCGATTGACCTCAAATTTTGCACACAAGTCATAATGCGAAGCTATGAAAATTTTCAGAACTGGTTTCCGACCCTGATATCAAAAAGTCAACCCCCGGTCAAACTTCCAAACTTATATTTCTTATTTTCGCCATTTCAAGCCTATTTTGCTACGGACTACGAAATAAATATCCGGACACACTCCTAAGCCCAAAATTACCATACAGAGCTATTGGAATCATTATAATTCCATTCCGAGGTCGTTTGCTCAAAAGTCAAATCTCTAGTCAAACTTAAGAAATCTTTAGCCTTAAATTTCTAGATTCCGTTAAATGGCAATAATTTGAGCTAGGGACCTCCGAATTCGATTTCGGGCATATGACCAAGTTCGAAATCACGATACAGAACTAACTGAATGGTCAAAACTCGAATCCGGGTTCGTTTGCTCAAAATATTGACCGAAGTCAACTCAGTTGAGTTTTAAAGCTCTAATTCACCTTTTAATCCATTTTCACATAAAAACCTTCTGGAAAATTATACGGACTACGCACGCAAGTCGAGGAATTATTGAGAGCATTTTTCAAGGTCTTAAAACACCGAGATGATTATTTAATTTAAAGATGACATTTTTGGTCATCACAATTATCATCCAAGATATTTTTCATTATACTTGATCTCATTGTCTGCTTATAATTCTAATTTACCAACGACATGTAATGTCAACTTATCACTTGGCAAATGTAACGACCCGACCGGTCGTTTCGGGAATTTAAGCTCCGTTCGGTGGCATAAGGTCTTGGACAGCTTCACATTGTGTATATCAACCTGTGTGCATGGTTAGATTCAGTTACCGGATAATTCGGAGTCGAATTGAAAGAAAAATTTCAGTATTAGAAGCTTAAGAGATGAAAGTTGACCGGAGGTTTGACTTTTGTGTAAACGACCTCAGAATGAGTTTTGGTTGATGCCAACAGCTTCGTATGATGATTTTGGACTTGAGCGTGCATCCAGAATTGGTTTTGGAGGTCCGTAGAGTGATTTGAGGTAATTTGGCGAAAGTTAGAATTTCAGCGTTGCCGGCCGATAGATGAAAATTTGATATCGGGCTCGGAATGGAATTCTGAGAGTGGATGTAGGTCCGTTGTGTCATTTGGGACTTTTCTGCAAAATTTCACGTTAATCTGGGTTGAATTGATAGGTTTCGACGCGAGTCTTGATATTTGAAGTTTTGAAATTCCTAAGTGTGATTTTTGGTTTGATTCGTTGTTTTAATGTTATTTTATGTATTTTTAAACCTCAAGCAAGTCCGTGTTAGGTTATAGGACATGTGTGTGCGGTTGGACGGGGTCCCGGGGGCCTCGGGCGTGTTTCGGATGGGTGTCAAGTCCATTTTCCTCATCTTTGAACAACTGAAATTTGCCTTCTGGTTTCCTTCTATGCGATCGCATAGGAGTAGCCGCGATCGCATAGAGCCTCTTTGAGCAGCCCAGATTTTCCTTCAGTGCGATCGCAAATGCACGTCCGCGATTGCATACCTCCACAAACCATACACTCCGCGATTGCATCTTGCCCTTCGCGATCGCACATCTTGAAGACTTCACTCTACGCGATCGCATGCTCACGTTCGCGATCGCAGAAGTATATTTTCCTCTTCTTCGCGATCGCATCTTCAAATTCGCGATCGCAGAAGTATATTTTCCTCTTCTTCGCGATCGCATCTTCAAAATCGCGATCGCACAATGTTATTTTAGCAGTGGCCATTTCTTCTTCTATGCGATCGCAACAATGAGCCCGCGATCGCATTGAACAAAAAGGGTACCTGGGCAGTTTTTCCCTTTCCTCTTCGCCATCGCAAACCATACTCCGCGATCGCGATTCATTACATGCCTGGGCAGAATATAAGTTTCCAGAAACGAGGGTTAAGCCATTTTTAACATATTTTGACTTCTAGAGCTCGGTTTTGGGCGATTGTTTGAGGGTTGTTTCACACAAATCAAATGGGTAAGTGTTCTTCCACTATAATTAAATATATTTCATGAATTAGTTCTTGTTTTTATCATTTAATTTGTGTTTTGGGTTGAGGGAATTGTGGGTTTTGAAAGAAAGCTTCTAAAATGAAAATTCATGATTTGAATGACCAAATGATATCAGAATTGGATAAATTTAGTATGGGTGAACTCGTATCGGAATGGGTAATCGGAATTTGTAACATTTTTCGGGTTCCGAGGTGCGGGCCTGGGGGTCGACTTTTGGGTCGATTCTCATAGATTAGTAAAGATTGAAACTTTATTATTCAGAATCATTCCTTATAAGTGTTATGTGTATTTTGAAGTTGTTTTAGTTGATTTTGAGCCGTCCGGATGTCTTTCCGCCCAAGAAGTTCACTTTTGAGTATCTGATTGTCGTCTTTGAGGTAAGTATCTTTCCTAACCTTGTGTGGGGGAACTACCCCTTAGGATCGAGTCTTCCTTGTTTATTGTAGTTCGAGTATGCGAGGTGACGAGTGTGTACTCAGACTTATTTGCAATTAGATTGGCCTTTTAGAATTCGTACGTTCTTATATTACATGTGTATGATTTGTAATTGTTACATTTGAATCCTTGGTTGTTAATTTCATCCCTTCCTGTTTAAATTAGAATTAATTGTTTTTGGATTCCTTCGTTGGCTATTTGACCTTACTTGATTTAACTGAATATTCTACTTCTCTCATCATCATGTTATATTTTCTTCCTAGCTTGCCTAATTGACTATAATTAGTGTCATCTAGCCTTATAGTTGACTATTCGTAGTTTGAACATCTATTCGTTGGAGTCAAGCATGCCCGTGAGTCTTACATTGTGATTTATATGAATATTCCCTTAAGTGCTACTTAGGTCTAATTGTTAGACATTTATGTTATTGGTATTTCCTTGATGTTTCCTATTACTGGGCCTTTGTTGAAGTCGAGTTTATTCCGTGAAGTTAACTGTTTAGGTGAGATTGATTATAGTGGTTTCCCTTGCCGGGATCGTGTGGTTTCTCTTATTATTCCGTTGTTAATGATGTTTTTTGCCTTGTTGGCTCCCTTGCCGGGATGTTATGATTTCTATTACTGTTTATGCTGTTAATGATATTGCCCTTGCCGGGATGTTGTGATTTATGGTTCATATGGTTGATGTTCCTTGCCAAATTGCTGTTCTTGATATTGTTTGGGTAAGGAAGAGTGTAAAGCACGAAGGGTGATGCCGTGTATTTATTTGTTGCAGTGTGAGGATGAGAGTGTAAATCACGAAGGGTGATGCAGTGTCATAATTTAATACTCAAAAGCACGAAGGATAATGTCGTGCCGTTTTTATTTATTCATTGCATCGTGAGGATGGGAGTTAAAGCACGAAGGGTGATGCCGTGTATTTATTTACTTGTTTTGGTGAGGATGAGAGTAAAAACACAAAGGGTGATGTCGTGCACTTGTTTTGGTGAAGATGAGAGTAAAAGCACGAAGGGTGATGCCGTGTATTTATTTACTTGTTTTGGTGAGGATGAGAGTAAAAACACAAAGGGTGATGTCGTGCACTTGTTTTGGTGAAGATGAGAGTAAAAGCACGAAGGGTGATGCCGTGCACTTGTCTTTGCATTTTATTCCGTGGTTTTAAATTTGGATATTCCGACTGATCTCTTACTGCATTTATTGGCAAGATTTGATAATTCCTCCTGTACTGCATGGCAATTTCTGAGTTACGGACTGAGTTCCAGTAGATAAATTTTGAGGAGATTTTGATCAAGGGATTCTATTGAAAAGTATTATTGAAAAAGCAATGGTTTCGAAATAATTATATTTGAATGACTTTTACATCGAGGGTCTATTTGAAACGCACTAGTCTTGCCTAAAATGATATTTGGAAGTCATTTATTGGGAAATCACATTTGGGAAGTTTCGTATTTTGAAAGAAACTATGTTTTACGTAATTCTCTCTATTAAATATACTTATATCTACTTTTGGAGAAAGTATGTTTTCAAAGGAGACTATTCCACACTAAAATGATTTTTATTTGCAAAAGTTTTTCATATGAACTGCTCTTTAAAGATCTCCATCAGTTTATGGATTTTCATGGCTAAGGCCGATATGAGCAAACCGATGTAGAGATGAGTCATTGGTGTTCTCTATTGTATTGTGTTTCCTTTCGGTTTAGCTTGTCTTGTTGTCCATCTTTCTGTGTATTTTTGTGTTGTTTCGTGATTGATTTCTGTAATTTCCTTCCGCTTTATATTGTCATTGTTGTAGATTATTCTGTGAAGTCTTAGATAGATGTAACGATCAGTCATTTATATATTCATGTTATTTATTTTGTAGACCAGTGGTGCCTTGACTAGTCCTCGTCACTACTTGTCACGATCCCAAATCCTAACAGGCCGTGATGGCGCCTATCGTGGAACTAGGCAAACCAACCATCACATTACTACACATTTGTTCTATTATAATAATTCACAATTCAATAATAAACGACAAACATACCATAAATAAATTCTTTAAGTCTTAGCGTCCCAATAATAGTCTAAACAATTCTAAACAACACCTCCCAAGACTAGAGTCAACATGGTCACGAGCATCTAAGAATTAGAACTAACTTTACTAATGTCTTAAACAAAGTCTAGGAATGAAATGCTAGAGCTAAATAAGGAAGGGAAATGGAGAAGCTGTGGACGCTGGACAGCTACCTCCGAATCCCGCAAAGCTGCTGCTAACGAACAAGACAGCTACTGCTCCAAATCGATACCTGGATCTGTGCACAGAGGCACAAGGAGTAATGATGAGTACGCCAACTCAGTAGTAATGAAAATAAATCAAAGTCTGAGAAATACGAAACACACAACACAAATACACCAATTCACAAAAACAGTAAATCACCAAGTCACCATAAGTATTCATCAAATACATAAGTTCGAAAACCGTTTTCCAGAAATCCTTTGAAACAAGTATAATATCAATATATCTCAGTAAAACTCTCAATAAAATCAGTTTGAAAAACGAAGTGAATCGTAGTAAAAAACTCAGTAAAATTTATCATAAATCTGCCCCTCAGGCCAAAATCATTTCTCATAACAATCTCAGTATCAGCCCATCAGGCAACCTCACAGTCACTCAATATTAGCCCATCAGGCAACCTCACAATCACTCAATATTAGCCCATCAGACAACCTCATAGTCACTCAATATTAGCCCATCAGGAAACCTCACAGTCACTCGATATTATCCCATCAGGCAACCTCACAGTCACTCAATATTAGCCCATCAGGCAACCTCACAGTCACTCAATATTAGCCCATCAGGCAACATCACTCATTAGGTACCTGCGCTCACTCGGGGTATGTACAGACTCCGGAGGGGCTCCTACAGCCCAAGCGCTATAACAAGACACATCATGGCATAAATCACTCACAATATAGGCCCGCAACCTCACTCATATCATAACATCCTTACAATATAGGTCCGCAGCTTCACTCAGTCAAACATTCTCAACTTGCCCTTCAGACCATAAATATACCGGGTTCTCGACCCAAAATAGTGTTTTATTTTTCAAGAAATAGTATCAAAATACTATGAATGTCAAAACAATTATCAAGAAAAGACCGAGTGAAAATCATAACATATCAGTGAGGAAAATAGTAAAACATCCCCCAAGGGGGAAACAGATCGGCACTAGGCCCCAAACATGGCTTACAGCCCAAATCATATAAAAAATATATCAATACTACTAAGCATAGGCTTTAAAATCGATTTCGCAACTTAATAGTATCCTAAATAGGGAATATATTTCCAAAGTTCCAATCTTTGTATTCCAAAACCCGTGAAAGGGTGTAGAGTTCGGGGTTTCATACCCTCAGGACAGGATTTAAAGACATTACTTACCTCAACTAGCCCGAAAAGCTATTCCGTAATGCGCTTGCCTCTCGAATCAACTTCCGAGCACTCCAAATCTGTAAAGATCAGACTTTTATCATCAAATTATGCTTAAGGAATGAATTCCAATTGAAAAATACCAATTCTAGCTCAAAACCCGAAATTTGCTAAAACCCAACCCCCGGGCCCGCGTCTCGGAACTCAGAAATTTTTATACCAAAATGTTCTTCATCATCTCACGAGTCTGTACATATAAAGAACGCTAAAATCGGAGTTTGTTTGACCCCTCAAATCGACCCCTAAAGGTCTCATAATCTCAAGCCCTAACCCCACATTTTTCTACTGATTTTCATGAATTAAACACTGAGATTATGTTCTTTAATCACCTATAATCAAGTTTTAAGGTCCAATATACTTACCTCTATGATGAACACTGATTTTACCTCTTCAAACTCGCCTCAAAAGCTTCTTCCCGTTCAAAAATGGTGTAAAAATAGGTATTGGTCGCGGAAGGGTTTTAATTTAACTGCCCAGTTATTTGTGCACTGCGATCGCGGACATAAGGTCGCGATCGCGAAGAACAATTTTCCACAGAACCTCAAATACCCTACGCGATCGCAAAGCCTCACACGCGACCGCGATTCACAGAACCTCAACCCCACGCGATCGCAACCCTGCACACGCGATCACGAAGAGCAATGGACTCTCTCACCTCACGCGCCTGTAACCCTACACGATCGCAAGCAAGGCCACGCGATCGCACTGACCTAGCCTACCAAGCTATGCGATCGCAGACACACTTACGCAATCGCATAAAATAATTTCACTGCCTCAACTCTTTACTCTACGCGATCACGGCTTGCTCCTCGCGATCGTGATGAACAATTTCCTGCTGCACTGACACCAGAACACCAGCATTTTTCCTAAGTCCAAAAGTGCCCGTTAACCATCCAAAATCAATCTCGAGCCCCTCGGGACCCTTGCCAATTATACCAACACATCATAAATGATCGTTCAAACTTAGTTGCAGCCTCGGAACACCAAAACTAATATCAAAACACCAAAATCACATCGGATTCAAGCGTAAGAACTTTGAAATTTCTAAAATCCACCAACGATATTCCGAACACACTCCTAAGTCCCAAATAACCTAACGAAGCTATCCGAGCCATAAAATCCGTATTCCGAGGTCATTTACCAATAAGTCAACTCTCAGTTGACTTTTCCAAGTTTAAGGCTATTTTTAAAGACTAAGTGACTAAACCCTCACTACAACCATTCCGATTTCAAGCCTACCAACTCTAACACATCAATAATAGTATAACCAACCTATAACAAGTCAATAACATTAATTATAATGCAGGTTCTACTTAACGACAGACCGGGTCGTTACATTCTCCCCCTCTTAAACAAATGTTCGTTCTCGAACGGGTCTAGAAACTTACCTGGAGTCTCAAACAAGTGAGGATATTTGCTCTGTATCTCTCGCTCGGGCTCCCAAGTAGCCTCCTCCACTGGCTGACCTCTCCACTGTACTTTCACTGAAGCTATATCCTTGGATCTCAACTTTCTGACCTCGCGAGCCAAAATTGCTACTAGCTCTACCTCATATGACATATCGCCCTCGAGCTGAACTGTGCTAAAATCTAACACATGAGACGGGTCACCAACATATTTCCTGATCATCGACACATGAAATACCGGATGAACACTCAATAGGCTGGGTGGCAAGGCAAGTCTGTAAGCCACCTCTCCAACCTTTTGAAGTACCTCAAAAGGACCAATAAATCGAGGACTCAGCTTTCCTCTCTTTCCGAACCTCAAAACACTCTTCATGGGTGACACTTTCAGCAGTACCTTATCACCTTCCATAAACGACACATCCCGGACCTTCCGGTCCGCATAACTCTTCTTTCTAGACTGCGCCGTGCGAAGTCGCTCCTGAATCAACTTCACTTTCTCCAACGCATCCTGAATCAAATCTGTGCCCAATAGCCTAGCCTCACCGGGCTCGAACCAACCAACCGGAGATCTACACCTCCTACCATATAAAGCCTCATACAGGGCCATCTGAATACTGGACTGGTAGCTATTATTATATGCAAACTCCGCTAGTGGCAGAAACTGATCCCATGAACCACCAAAATAAATCACACAAGCACGTAACATATCCTCCAATATCTGAATAGTCCATCCCAACTACCCGTCGGTCTGAGGGTGAAATGCACTGCTCAACTCTACGTCAGTACCCATACCTTTCTGCACGGACCTCCAAAACTGAGATGTGAACTGAGCACCCCTATCAGAAATGATAGAAACCGGAACTCCATGCAACCGGACAATCTCCTTAATGTAAATGCCAGCTAACCGCTCTGAAGTATAAGTAGTGCTAACAGGAATGAAGTGCGTGGACTTGGTCAATCTATCCACAATGACCCAAATAACATCAAAACCCCTCGAAGTCCGTGGAAGCCCAACTACAAAGTCCATAGTGATTCGCTCCCACTTCCACTCCGGAATATCTAACCTCTGAAGTAATCCACTTGGTCTCTGGTGCTCATACTTGGCTTGCTGGCAGTTGAGACACCGTGCTACATACTCAAAAATATATCTCTTCATCCGCCTCTACCAATACTGTTGTCTCAAGTCCTGATACATCTTCGCGGCACCTGGATGAATGAAATACCGCGAGATGTGTGCCTCTGCTAATATCAAATCTCGAATACCATCCACATTGGGAACACAAATATGGCCTTGCATCCTTATAACTCCGTCATCACCAATAGTCACATCTCTGGCATCACCCCGACGAACTCTATCCTGAACAACCAACAAGTGTCGGTCATCATACTGGCGAGCTTTAATCTGATCATAAAGAGAAGACCGGGAAGCCATGCTAGCTAATACCCGCAGAGGGTTTGACAAATCCAATCTCACTAACTGACCCGCTAAAGCCTGAACATCAAGTGCTAAGGGTTGCTCTGTTGTTGAAAGATAGGCTAGACTCCCCAAACTCTCAGCTCGACGACTCAAGGCATCGGCCACCACATTGGCCTTCCCCGGATGATATAAAATAATTAAGTCATAGTCCTTGAGAAGCTCTAACCATCTCCTCTGACGCAAATTCAAGTCCTTCTGCCTCAGCAGATACTGCAAACTATGATGATCCATGAAAATCTCACACTGTACCCCATACAAGTAATGATGCCAAATCTTTAAGGCATGAACAATGGCAGCTAACTCAAGATCGTGCACTGGATAGTTCTTCTCGTGCACCTTCAACTGTCTAGACGCATAGGCAATCACCCTTCCGTCTTGCATCAGCACCGCTCCCAAGCAAACTCTAGAAGCATCTCAATAGATTGTGTAAGAACCCGAACCAATAGGCAAAACCAAAACCGGAGCTGTGGTCAATGCTGACTTGAGCTTCTGAAAGCTCTCCTCACACTCATCGGACCATCTGAATGGAGCACCCTTCTGGGTCAATCTAGTTAATGGTGAAGCAATAGAACAGAATCCCTCCACAAAGCGACGGTAATATCCTGCCAAACCAAGGAAACTCCTAATCTTAGTAGCTGAGGACGGTCTAGGCCAACTCTGCACCACCTCAAGTTTCTTTGGATCAACCTGAATACCCTCACTAGACACCACGTGCCCCAAGAAAGCAACTGAACCAAGCCAAAACTCACATTTGGAGAATTTTGCATAAAGCTTCTCCTCCCTCAATCTCTATAACACAATCCTCAAGTGCTGAGCATGCTCTTCCTGGCTACGAGAATAAACCAGGATGTCATCAATGAACACAATGACGAACGAATCAAGGTAAGGCTGGAACATACTATTCATCAATTGCATGAACGCGGGTGGGGCGTTGGTCAGCCCAAATGACATAACCAAAAACTCATAATGACCATATCTGGTCCTGAAAGTAGTCTTCGGAATGTCGGAATCCCGAATCTTCAAGTGATGATACCCCGACCTCAAGTCGATCTTGGAGAACACCTTAGCTCCCTGAATCTGATCGAATAAGTCATCAATACGAGGCAAAGGATACTAGTTCTTCACCATAACCTTATTCAGCTGTCTATAATCAATACACATGCGCATGGAGCCATCTTTCGTTTTCACAAACAACACCGGTGCACCCCAAGGTGACACACTCGGCCGAATGAACCCCTTGTCTAAGAGTTCCTGAAGCTGCTCTTTCAGTTCTTTCAACTCCGCTGATGCCATGCGGTAAGGTGGAATAGAGATAGGCTGAGTGTCTGGCACCAGGTCAATACCAAAATCAATATCCCTGTCAACATGCCTGGCAGGTCTGCAGGGAATACATCCGGAAAATCACGGACTACAGGAACAGAATCAACAGAAGGAGTCTCACTACTAACATACCTCACAAAAGAAAGATAAGATTCACACCCTTTCTCAACCATGCGCTGAGCCTTTAAATAGGAAATCACTCTGCTAGGTACATGCTCTATAAGCCCCTTCCACTCAACTCTCGGAACTCCGGGCATAGCTAAGGTCACGATCTTAGCGTGACAATCAAGAATTGTATGACATGGGGATAACTAATCCATGCCCAGAATCACATCAAAATCAACCATACTGAGTAACATCAAGTCCACTCGAGTCTCCAGACCCCCAATAGATATAAGACACGACCGGAACACGTGTCCACAACGATAGTATCACCCACTAGAGTCAAAACATGAACAGATGTAACTAAAGACTCACGGGGCATATTCAGAAAGTGAGAAAAATAGGATGAGACATAAGAGTACTCTGAACTAGGGTCAAATACAGCCAAAGCATCACTATGACAAACTGAAATAGTACCTGTAATCACCGCATCTGAGTCCATAGCATCAGGCCTAGCCGGAAGTGCATAAATACGTGGCTGGCCTCCAACTGCTCGACCTCCCCCTCTAGGGTGGCTTCTAGCTGCCTGACCACCACCCCTAGCTGCCTGGGTAGGGGGTGAAGTGACTGGGGCTGAAGCCGAGGGCTGAACCCTCTGCTGAGATGAACTACCAGGACAACGGGGACACTACCTCCACTCATGTCCAAACTCTCCACATTCATAACAACTACCTGGAGCTGGAGATGAAAACTAATGAGAACCCCTACCACCATGATAACCACCAGACGAACCATGCGTAGAAGAACCCTGATAAGATGACGCTCGGGCGGAGCTCCAAGCTGGAAGGGCACTAAAAGATGAACGTCCCTGATAAGAACTGCGAAGACCCTGCCCCGAAGATACACCACTGTAAACTGGATGAACTGGCTGTGGAGGTCTAAATGGACGACCTCTGTTGTGCTGATACTCCCCTCTAGAAGGGGCCCCACTGAAGCTACCTGATCCCCGAGGCCTCTTGACCTCCCTCTCCGCACGCTCCTACCTACGAACTGACTCAATGTCCCGAGCAATGTCAACTACCTGCTCAAATGTAGCTCCAGACACTCTCTCTGGTCATCAAGATCCGAAGCTAATAAGTAAGACCATCTTCAAACCTCCTAATCCTCTCCATATCAGCAGGGACAAACTCCGAAACATGTCTAGCCAACTCGTAAAACCTCATCTCGTACTGGGTAACTGATAACTCTCCTTGGCGCAACTGCTCAAACTGTCTACGCTGCTCCTCTCTGTGGGACTGAAGAATATACTTCTCTAGAAGATCGTGGAGAACTGCTGCCATGTGACTGGTGCTGAACCAACCGGCCTACACCTCTTGAATGACTCCCACCAAGTGAAAGCAGCACCAGCAAACTGAAATGTAGCAAACGAGACCCCACTGGTCTCCAAAATACCCGCAGTACATAGTATCCTCTGACACTTATCCAAAAATCCTTGGGCATCCTCACCCTCTATGCCACTGAAAGTCAGAGGCTTAAGTCTGCTGAACCTCTCCAGTCTACGCTGCTCATCCTCGGGCATAGCTGGAACCACAAAATCCTGGACTGGGACAACTAGCTGAACTGGGGCTTCTCCCGGTGTCTGAATACCCTGTACAGTCTGCTCAGGTGTCCAGGCAGCTGGAGTCTGATTGCCTCCCCCGGCCTGAGCTGCAGTGGCATTAGTGTACATAGCAACTGCCTGAGCTAAACTGGAACACACCGTCAATATCTGAGCCAGGGTCTCCTGAAGACCCGGAATAACAACAAGCACTATCGGTGCCTGAGCTTGTCCCGCTAGAGCACCATCAGCGAGAACCTGATCCTGAACGATAGGGGGATTCTGGGGCACTGTCCCGGCTGTTGCGCGGGCTGGTCCCCTACCTCTACCCCGACACCGACCCCTTATGGGTCTGGCTAGTGGCTGGTCACCCTGATCGGTATTGCGTGTCCTCACTATCTATGAGAGAATGAAACAACATGAGTTTAGATTTCAAGAATCAATAGATTGGCACGAAAGAGTTCAAAAAATTGAGATTTTTCCTAAGAGTTATGCAGCCTCTCGAAGATAAGTACAGACGTCTCCGTACCGATTTGCAAGACTCTACTGAACCTGCTCATGACCGTTGAGTCCTATGCAACCTAGAGCTCTGATACCAACTTGTCACGACCCCAAATCCTAACAGGCCGTGATGGCGCATATGGTTGAACTAGGCTAGCCAACCATCACATTACTACGCATTTGTTCTATTATAATAATTCACAATTCAATAATAAATGGCAAACATAGCATAAATAAATATTTTAAGTCTTAGCATCCCAATAATAGTCTAAACAATTCTAAGCAAAACCTCCCAAGACTGGAGTTAACATGGTCACGAGCATCTAAGAAATAGAACTAACTCTACTAATGTCTTAAACAAAGTCTAGGAATGAAATGCTAGAGCTAAATAAGGAAGGGAAATGGAGAAGCTCTGGACGCTAGACAGCCACCTCGAAATCCCGCAAAGCTGCTGCTAACGAACAAGACAACTACTGCTCCCAATCGATACCTGGATCTGTGCACAGAGGCACAGGGAGTAATGATGAGTACGCCAACTCAGTAGTTATAAAAAGAAATCACAGTCTGAGAAATACGAAACACACAACACATATACACCAATTCACAAAAACAGTAAATCACCAAATCACCATAAGTATTCATCAAATACATAAGTTCGAAAACCGTTTTCCAGAAATCCTTTGAAACAAGTATAATATCAATATATCTCAGTAAAACTCTCAATAAAATCAGTTTGAAAAACGAAGTGAATCGTAGTAAAAAACTCAGTAAAATTTATCATAAATCTGCCCCTCAGGCCAAAATCATTTCTCATAACAATCTCAGTATCAGCCCATCAAGCAACCTCACAGTCACTCAATATTAGCCCATCAGGCAACCTCACAATCACTCAATATTAGCCCATCAGACAACCTCATAGTCACTCAATATTAGCCCATCAGGAAACCTCACAGTCACTCGATATTATCCTATCAGGCAACCTCACAGTCACTCATTATTAGCCCATCAGACAACCTCATAGTCATTCATTATTAGCCCATTAGGCAACCTCACAGTCACTCAATATTAGCCCATCAGGCAACATCACTCATTAGGTACCTGCGCTCACTCGGGGGTGTGTACAGACTCCGGAGGGGATCCTACATCCCAAGCGTTATAACAAGCCACATCATGGCATAAATCACTCACAATATAGGCCCGCAACCTCACTCATATCATAACATCCTCACAATATAGTCCCACAGCCTCACTCATTCAGACATTCTCAACTTTCCCTTCATGCCATAAATACACCGGGTTCTCGACCCAAAACAGTGTTTCATTTTTCAAGAAATAGTATCAAAATACTCTGAGTGTCAAAACAATTATCAAGAAAAGACTGAGTAAAAATCATAACATATCAGTGAGGAAAATAGTAAAATATCCCCCAAGGGGTAAACAGATCGGCACTAGGCCCCAAACATGGCTTACAGCCCAAATCATATAAAAAATATATCAATACTATTAAGCATAGGCTTTAAAATTGATTTCGCAACTCAATAGTTGCCTAAATAGGGAATATATTTCCAAAGTTCCAATATTTGTATTCCAAAACCTGTGAAAGGGTGTAGAGTCTGGGGTTTCATACCCTCAGGACAGGATTTAAAGACATTACTTACCTCAACTAGCCCGAAAAGCTATTCCGCAATGCGCTTGCCTCTCGAATCAACTTCCGAGCGCTCCAAACTATAAATATCAGACCGTTATCATCACATTATGCTTAAGGAATGAATTCCAATTGAAAAATATCAATTCTAGCTCAAAACCCCGAAATTTGCTAAAACCCGACCCCCGGGCCCGCGTCTCGAAACTCAGAAATTTTATACCAAAATATTCTTCGTCATCTCATGAGTTCGTACATATAAAGAACACTAAAATCGGAGTTCGTTTGACCCCTCAAATCGACCCCTAAAGATCTCATAATCTCAAGCCCTAACCCCATATTTTTCTACTGATTTTCATGAATTAAACACTGAGATTATGTTCTTTAATCACCTATAATCGAGTTTTAAGGTCCAAAATACTTACCTCTATGATGAACACTTATTTTAACTCTTCAAACTCGCCTCAAAAGCTTCTTCCCGTTCAAAAATGGTGTAAAAATAGGTATTGGTCGCGGAAGGGTTTTAATTTAACTTCCCAGTTATTTGTGCACTGCAATCGTGGACATAAGCTCACGATCGCGAAGAACAATTTTCCACAGACCCTCAAATACCCTACGCGATGGTAAAGCCTCACACGCGTCCGTGATTCAAAGAACCTCAACCCCACGCAATTGCAACCCTGCACACGCGATCGCGAAGAGCAATGGACTCTCTCACCTCACGCACCTGTAACCCTACGCGATCGCAAGCAAGGCCACGCGATCGCACTGCCCTAGCCTGCCAAGCTATGTGATCACAGACACACTTACGCAATCACATAAAACAATTTCACTACCTAAACTCTTTACTCTACGCGATCACGGCCTGCTCCTCGCGATCACGATGAACAATTTCCTGCTGCACTAACACCAGAAAACCAACATTTTTCCTAAGTCCAAAAGTGCCCGTTAACCATCCGAAATCAATCCCGAGCCCCTCGGGACCCCAACCAATTATACCAACACATCCTAAATGAGCTTTCAAACTTAGTTGCACCCTTGGAACACCAAAACTAACATCAAAACAACAAAATCACATCGGATTCAAGCCTAAGAACTCTGAAATTTCTATAATGCACCAACGATGCCGAAACTATCCAAAACAACTCCGATTGACCTGAAATTTTGCAAACATATCCAAAATGACATTACAAGTCTGTTCCAACTTCCGGAATTCCGTTCCGACCCTGATAGCCTATTTCCCACTATCGACCAGAAATCGCCAAAAACTAACTTTCGCCAATTCAAGCCTAATTCTACACCGGACATCACAAAAATATTCCGAACACACTCCTAAGTCCCAAATCACCTAACGAAGATATCTGAGCCATAAAATCCGTATTCCGAGGTCGCTTACCAATAAGTCAACTCTTAGTTGACTTTTCCAACTTTAAGGCTATTTTTAAAGACTAAGTGACTAAACCCGCACTACAACCATTCCGATTTCAAGCCTACCAGCTCTATCACATCAATAACAGTATAACCAACCTATAACAAGTCAATAATATTAATTATAATGCAGGTTCTACGTAACGACAAACCGGGTCGTTACACTACTCCACCGAGGTTAGTCTTGATACTTACTGGGCACCGCTGTGGTGTGCTCATACTACACTTCTGTGCATTTTTGTTTGCAAAGATCTAGGTTTTGGTTGTTATTAGCTACGCGGATGATTGCTGAGGAGACTCAAGGTAACCTGTCGTTGCGTTCGCAGGCTTCAGAGCCACCTTCTTGTTTATTTCAACTATGATTACTTATTTCTAGACAGTTGTATTTAGATTTGGTAGAAAGATTTCATAGAGCTTATGACTTGTATTTACCGCATTTTGGGGAAAATGTAGACTCAGTCAAGATTTCTATTATCGAGATTATTAAAGTTCTTTTATTATTTTTATTGTGATTAAATGTTAGGCTTACCTAGTCCCTAAGACTAGGTGCCATCACGGTACCCAACGAAGGGAAATTTGGGTCGTGACAGCAAAGCAGCAAAAGAAATTGTGGCTCCCATGGAAGGCTTTCATCTCTTATAGGAAGTATATGAAGAATATAGCAATCCGTGCTGATAACGGTTTACGAGACTTAGCTCAAAGTGACAATATAAAACAAGAAAAAATATGCTAACAGATATAGAGAGAAAGAGAGGAGAGAAACTTATTTCTTTCATATACAATGTGATTCCCAATTCCTCTATTTATATGATGATATTTAGGTAATACAAAGGGATGTCATGAACATGGTATTAAATATTGAGATCATGGGGGAAGATCATGGAGGGGGGTATGGAGGTGTGAGAGTTACAACAGTAATTGTAAGACGTAGTGGGAGGTTAATGTAGAAGAGTAGTGGGTGCAACTTACTTAGGAGTTATAGACAACCACTACATGAGATCAGGCCAACGGTCCTGCTTCGCTTTATACTAAGAGAGTGTGGTTGGGTCTGACTCTGTTATAGGGCTAGTATGCCGAGCAACTTCAAATTCTGTTGTGCCGGTGCACAAAGAAAACACACAACGACTACGTAAATCTTTGGTCTGTCTATCATTGCCCATGCTGGGCTGACTCTTTTTTTAGGCAAGAAGACCACTAGTTGAATTATTAAACTATTAAGACTAACTGGAAAAAAAGGGTACTAATCTTCTTCCTCCACTACTTATATTGACTGACCTGTTGATAGGATAGCAGGGAAAGTTGAGAGTATATCCGGAGAAAGAAAAAAACCTTTTCAGGATGAGACTACGAACCCTAATGGAGCCAATGAGAAAGCAGTTGTAGATCAGTGTAGGCTTGCTCCGCACAGGTTACATCGACAATGTATTAAATGTAATCAT
The DNA here is from genome assembly GCA_005239495.1 of Nicotiana undulata. Taxonomy (NCBI): domain Eukaryota; kingdom Viridiplantae; phylum Streptophyta; class Magnoliopsida; order Solanales; family Solanaceae; genus Nicotiana; species Nicotiana undulata. The sequence goes on along the minus strand of ML267131.1, from coordinate 10,967 downwards.
TTTTTGACTACTAGTAACCGATTTTTTTATAAAAATAGACGTTGGCAACAACCAAAAACGACTATTTTTGCCTCTTTACCTCTAACACCCCCTCTACCCCCTAATTTTTTTAACCTTTAAGTTTGTATGTAGTATTTAAATATAGCAATTTTTAAAAAAATTTAATTAACCCCAAAATACTGTTACCGTTCCCCTTAAGTATCCTCCCCTAGGAAAAGTAGTGGTATTGGTACAGTACTCCTAAAAGTTCACTAACTCATACGCTTAATTCCCCTTAGTTCCAGTCCCCTTAAAGAAACTCTCCCCTTACCTGGTTAAGTACCCAGAACCCTCTCTTTAAATAATCCTAAGTAAGAGTAAGGGGGTAATAGGTCACACATAAATTTAATGGTGAAACTTAATTTGGGACAAGTACATGGTGCATTTATGTATTTTCCCTTTATGATATTTTAGACATTTAGACCAGTGTTCATGCTTTTGTTGAAAATGTTTTTGCCAAGTATTTATGAACTGTAACTTGCATGGACTATGTTAAGTATGTCATGTCAGGTTTATTCGCTTGTTAGTAATCTATACTCAAGATCAAAAACTCAGAGAAGCAATAAAACGTTAATGCAATAAATAGACACAAAAAATAATTCTAAGCTCGCAAGTTGCTTGTGTGTCCTTAAAGAATTTAATTTCTTCACTATTATTCAAGGTTTTGGATTAATTCCTCCAATGATAGTTTTTTCAACAGTAAATTTAAGACACGAAGTACCAATTATATTCCACCAATATAGGGGTGTGAAAGTGCCCCATATAACTATTTAGATCACTTGCAGTAATAAAAAAAAAAAGTAAAATGGCTTCATGGCCACGTAAACTTACATCAATTTTTCATCCCGGTAAATAAACTTAGAACTTTCCATTTGAACACCTCAACTTGATTATTTACCATCAATAAACTACTTTGATCGGTGACTATGCCTATGTGGTAACAACATAGCTGACTTGGACAAACTGCGTGCAAATCATGCTTATAAAGCGCGTGGCTATGCTGAGTTCCTTTAAAAATAGACAAAAACATAAACTTAAAACACAAAAATAAAAAGAAAAAAGAAAAGAAAAATCGTAATTCCCATTTTCGTTTAGTCCCTCCCCACATCATTTTACCCCTCCCTCTTTCTTTCCCTTTCTGGTTTTCCTATCCCCATTATTCCCGATCCCTTCACCTTCCCCAATTCCTCCTTAATTTCTCTATTTTTTTCCTTTTCTCGATTGATTTTTCTTCTAGGATTCTTGCGAGGTGTTGTCATAGGTGGTCTTCTTTTAATGAAGATCGCTTGGTATTTTCTTAATTGCAGCTAAGTGATATAGAGGTTGGGTTTAAGATTTGAAATTGATGGAGGAGATTTGGTGGAAGTAGGTAACTCTCTGGTAGTACAAAGGTGATGTTGGATTGGTGGCGACTGCGTCTTTCTAATTTTTGTTGCTCGTTGGTGCCTTCAGTCTCTGAAGAGATGCAGGGTTGCTAGCGCTCTAGAAGGGCATGCCGATGACAGTGAGCTGGCAAATCAAAACATTTTCTGAAAATGAGGCCAAGTATTTTATGGACAAAATGGCGATTATATTGAACATAAGACTAATAAGAGAAGGTTTGGATTAAAAATATAAGAAAAAATAAGGTAGTTAATTTAAGAGATTTTTTGTCCGGTCAAATATTGTCATGAATGAAGCTTGTGGTTGTGGTAAGGCTGCGGTGGAACGGTTTTGGTGGGTTAAGAAGGAGAGAAAGAATTATTTTTTTTAAATAAAAAAGTTCCAAAAATCAAATTTAAAATGTGAGACCCACAAATTACACGTGTCAAACCATAAAAAGTCTTATATGACGTGTTATCCTTGTCAGCGCAATTAAGTATCACACTCTGATGGAGGTGTTTAAAACATGCATCTGGATAAACTTGAGGTGTTCAAATGGAAACGTTGAAAGTTTGTTTACCGGGATGAAAAATTGAAGCAAGTTTAAGTGGCTACGAGGTCATTTTTCCTTATAAAAATAGTAATTTTAACCGGTCCAAGAAATGAATGTGCTGAATTATAGTCTGAGAACCTCCTAGTTTGACTTTTTCAGAAAATTGTCGGGCTATGAATGTGGTTTCAATCCTTTCATGATGCCAAAAGTCGTATTGATAATATTACAAGCTTTTATGTTGTTGCATTTTATTTATTATTTCTGGTCCGACGTAACTGTTTTTGTTGGCCGTTTAGGTGTTTGTGCTAATTTTATTTCCATATTTGGTATTCTTATTTCCTGAAGGAAGAGCAATATATTTATCATAATTGATTTTTTCTTCTACGATAAAAAAATAATAATTTTGTTATGAAATATAATATTTTATAGTGGATATATATAACTCCTAAAGAAGTTACTCCCACTACTTCTTACCATTATGGTTGTAACTCCCACAACTTCATAACCTCCTCCATGATCTCAAATGTTTAATGTCATGTTTAAGACATTGTTTTGTATACCTCTATGTAATATTATAAATAGAGGATGAAGTGACATTGTACACACTTGAAAAATACTTGAAGAAATAAGAATCTCCTCTCTTTCTCTCTATATCTCTTATCTATTTTTTTATTTTATATTATTGCGTTGAGCTTAGTATTTTAACACGTTATCAGCACGAGTCTATAATATTTCAATTATATCATCATACCTACGACATTTCATATACCCTGTTGATAGTTTGCTTATATTGTCTATTTTTGTCACATTATGTTTTTCAGTGATGTTTTGATCTTCTTCAACTTCAAAGTAAGCCACAAAATTAGGCATACAAGCTGAAGCGTTGCAGCAAAATTTCATATAGTCTTTCTATATCTCGCCATGAAAATTAAAAGATGATATTGTGAATTCATAGTGCAATCCGAGGTATACAATAATTTAAACTTGAAGATAAACTAATATATTAAAACAAAAATAGAACTATTGATTTGCGCACTCACTCTTAAATCATTTAAATTTTATGTAATTTATTACTTTTGACTGTTGTACTAATTATCATGAATTGCAGGAGTTATATGTTAATTTGGTGTGGATGAAATAAATAGTTATATGAGTGAAAAATTTTACATTTAGTTTTCTATTTTGGCAAAGACAGTGTATTACGTTAATCTTCTGCTTTAGGAACATGAATAATAATGTCAATTATATTATGATCCATACGAATCTAATTAGATGCAATATTTTCTTATGTTGATACTTGACAAAGTGATATCACTATATTTTACTAACCTATTTTGACGTCTTCTGTATAAAAATAGAATATGCTAGCAATAGTTATTACTTAAGATTATTTGCTTTCTGAGGTTAAGTATATTTAGTTATGTGTTTCATTTCTTGTATACATTTTATGTAATCATCATGCATTAGTTTGCAGTAGCACATCACATAGTAATAACACTACATGGTGACTTTCTGTTTTGAGATGTTTATATGTAAGATACTAGTACACGAGTTTGTACTCCGTCATATTTTTATTGATAATAGTTCTTATCATTTCTACTTACTTATTTGTGGCTACATGGTGACTTTCTGTTTTGAGATGTTTATATGTAAGATACTAGTACACGAGTTTGTACTCCATCATATTTGTATTGATAATAGTTCTTATCATTTCTATTTACTTATTTGTGGATACATAAAATTATGTTCCATTCCTAGAAGTGAATGAGACAATTTGTGATAAATATTATATGAGGGTAAGCGATGGGTTCAAGTCCCAGCGCACCATGAGGATAAGACATCGGGTTTTGAGTCCTGATGCTCCATGACTGTAAGAGTTGGATTCGTGTCCCAACTATATATGGCCTAACATGCCTTTATATGGATAAGGCATTGAGTTTGAGTGTAACGACCCGACCGGTCGTTTTGCGTTATAGGACCTCGTTCCCCTAAATGACACTTCCTGTAGTGTCTTTTTATGATTTATGACCTGTGGGGACGGGTGGTTCGGGATTCGGAAGAGTTTAGAGTAGTATAGGAACACTTAGTTCCTTAAGGTTGGCCTTTAAGGCCAAGTTTGACTTCGGTCAACATTTTGAGTAAACGACCTCGGAATCAAGTTTCGACGGTTCTGGTAGCTTCGTATGTTGATTTCAGACTTGTGCGTGTGTCCGAAATAGGTTTTGGATGACCCAGGAGCGTTTCGGCACCAAATAGCGAAATAAGAGTTTCCTTAAGTTCAAATTGAGGTTTGGAACGTGTTTTTGTGTTATCGAGGTCCGAATGGAATTTCAAGACAGAAAATACTTTTGTATGTCATTTATGACTTGCTTGCAAAATTTGATGTCATTCCGAGTAGTATAGGTCGGTTCAGCGCATTATTAGCGAATTCAAGAACTTAAAAATCTTAAGTTTGATTCTAGGGGTTTCGAGGTGTGATTTTGAGTTTTAGTGTTGTTTTGAGTGTTTCGAAGGCTCGAGAAAGTCTGTATTATGATATGGGACTTGTTGGTATATTTGAACGAGGGCTCTGGTGGGCCCAGATGCCATTCGGGCATCAAACGAGGCCAAAAACCAGCAACAATAGCTGCTGGTGCACCAGGTCTAGTGTGACCGCACCTGCGGTTGCCCAGTCGCAGGTGCGAGACCGCTCCTGCGGTCCTTGCTTCGCAAGTGCGGCCCTAGGTGAGGCTGCCCAGTCGACGCAGGTGCGGACCAAAATCCGCAGAAGCGGAGCCGCTGGTGAGGACTCCATTCCGCAGGTGCGAGCCCAGGCCCCTTGCCCCTCTTCCGCAGGTGCGAGACTTTGCTCGCAGGCGCGAGACCGCAGGTGCGGTCCTCGAGCTGCAGGTGCGGAAACCCTGTAGGCAGTGAGACCTTTTAAAAATACGGGAAAGAACCATTTTACTCCATTTCTTTCCTCCATAGTAGACCTTGAGAGCTTGGAAAAGAGCCAAACGACCTAGCTACTGAAAGGTAAGTGATTTCTACTCTAATGTTAGTTTAATACATGAATTTCTAGGTAAATTAACCTCCTAATTAGTGAAAATCAAGGGTTAGAGTAAAAACCTAGGGCTTTATGAAATTTGGGAAATTACCCACTAACTAGCTATGAAATCATACAAAAATCATATATTAACGATCCTTAGGTTATGGATAAGTGTTTCCCTCGAAAATATCTGGAATCCGAGCATGTGGGCCTGGGGGGATTCTTCAAAGTAAGTTGAAATAATTAAGTAAATAGGGGAATTTCACGCCTTTGAGTATAAATTATTTATGCATCATTTGACTAGTTTCGAGCCCTTGGGAGACGACTTTGGAGTTTCGGGCGCATTCTTGACCCGGGAAGTAGGCTCAGCACGAGGTGAGTCTCCTTTCTAACCTTGTAAGAGGGAATTGTCCCCATAGGTGATTATAAATGATTTTGTGTCCTTATTTGTGGGGGCTACGCACGCACGAAGTGACGAGAGTCCGTGCGTAGCTACTATTATACATGTCAGGTAGTTTAAGATTCACGAGCATGCTTTATGTGTCATATCCGTGATCTTGTATGTGGACTAGGAAGTCTAATATCCTTGAATTTCATATATGAAGGCCTAGGAGGCTATGTTCCGAAGTTGGTATTCTTGAATCCCTTTCTTGCTAGTAAAACCCCTGTTAATTATCTGAAATCCCTGAGGATTGTGTATATGTATGGGGGAACCAGAGTCGCATGTATGATTCACGAGCTGGGCATCCCTAGCATTATGTTAACCGCGTCGCATGTTCGATTCGCGAGCGGGGCAGATAGATGCATCTATTGTTCGGGTCGTTCGACCCTCGGCAGTGCACATTTACCTTTCACGTCGTATCAGTTGTATGTTCACGGCCTGTTATATGTTTGATAATTTATGAGAAGCCCTGTAATTGTAACTGTTGATTTTATGAAAGAGAGAAGGTTAAATAACTTGTATGCCATGGAAAGGGATAGCGTGAGGGTACTAGAGAATGTTATCTGATGCTCATTTCCTTATTACTGTTCATTACTGCTATTACTGTTTAGCCTGTATTTATTTCATATTGTCTGACCCTAGTAAGTGTCACGTCGGCCTCTCGTCACTACTTCTTCGAGGTTAGGCGGGATACTCACTGGGTACATATCTGTTTTTGTACTCATGCTACGCTTCTGTACTTAATTGTACAGGTTCTGAGGCTGGTGCATCAGGTTATCAGACCGGAGATTGATCTTGAGAGTATATTTTGGACCTGACTTCACGGTGAGCTGCTTCCCTTGGCGATTCTCAGTAGCACTATGGAGTTATCTTTTGTTTATTCCTGTCTACTTCTTTCAGACAGTAGAACAGTTGATTTCATCTTTTGTATATTCTACTAGTTCGCCTGTATACTTGTGACACTAGTTCCTGGCACACACGTAGTAGACTTTATATTTTTGGAACTATATATATTGGTTCACGATCCTTGTGGTTACATTTATTTAAGTTGTCTATTATCCGCTTCCACTTAAATGTTTTAAGCTTAAAATTTGGTAAGTGATGGGATGTTTTATCAAATAAGGAAATTTCACTAGTAAATAAATTGTTGGCTTGCCTGACCCCGGTATTGGCGCCATCACGACCTGAGTTAGGATTTTGGGTCGTGACATTGAGTCCTGATGCACCATATTGATGATATAATGATGACTAAGGATAAATAATGTGTTTTTCATAATAAAAGCATGAAGCTTGTCCCACAGTATTGGCTCCATTCTTAAAGTGAATGTGATAGCAGTGCATAATAAGTCTAAATGAAGACAAGTGGTTGACCAATGAATGTGGGTGTGCCAAGGACCAAAATAAAAATAGTCATTATGTAAATGTAAAAAGGATAACAATAAAGGTTCTCAAAATAAACCTTCAAAGGTGAAGGAAATATGTTTCAATGTGGTCGATTAATATGAGACACGTTCACATGATTATAGTCCATTCCCTGAAAATGTGACTTGTGATAAGCATTGTAAATGCATACTCATTCTGAAAAGTAAATGTTGAAATATATATGTGATGAAAAATATGCATAAGAATGTGCTTATGCATGGTTGTATAAATACCACAACGCAACTCTACGGGAGGTTTGAGTGAAAGAAAGAGAATGAACATTAATGTGGTTACATGAATATGTCATTGGTCGCGTACATGTAGTACGCCGAAAATATTATGCCATGCCTTATAAAAAGTTATTAAAGGCAAAATATTAAAGCAAAAAATGATTTTGCTTATGATGATTTTGACCATGACAGTTATTATGATATGATTTCTGTGAAGGAGACATTCACTATATGGATGGTGTGATAAAAGATCTTGTAGTACAAAATCAGTTAAGAGCTCCGGAAGAACTAATTTGTTACTACCCGGATGAATAAAATTGTTCATGATATTGATATAGTAGTAAGTCTCAAAAGAAACATTTTGAGTTTCAAAGTATTAGCCAAAGTGGTTGGCATATTGAGACTATAAATGAAAGGAAGATTTGATATCTTTATATTACTATAATCATAATGGAAATATGAAAGGTTACCCGATTTTTCTTCTATTTGTACTACAGATGTATAAGCATGATGATGGAATCACATGCCATAGTAAATTAAATGTTTTATGAAACAATTATGAGTTGGCATGACCGGTTGGCCATCCCGGTTCAATTGTGATGCGAAAATTGATTGAGAATTCACATTGGCATATATTGAAGAAATAAAAGATTCTTCAAGAATTCTCTTGTGTTGCTTATTCTCATGATATACCAGTTAAGGTTGGTATTGAACCTCTTATAATCTGGAACGAATAAAAGGTGATACATATATATGGTCCCAATCACCTGCCATGTGGACCGTTTAGTATAATATGATTTTGAAAGATGCATCTATTATATGGTCACACGTGCGTTTGTTATCAACTTGCAATTTGAATTTTGCAAGGTTGATTCCTCAAATTATTAGAGCACAATTCCAGAATATAAACTATGATAATATGATATTGCTGGTTTAAATCCAACTTGGTTTAACAGAAATTGTATGCCTCCAATTATAGCTAAACCATTGGTTATGAGATGTATTATTTACCATACATCAGCACTTGTACGCATCTAGCCAAGTTATGATAAATTCTCCCTATCACAATTGGTTAAGAGTCAGAAACCAAATAATTTCCTTCTAGAAATAAGGATGTTCTATATGATTTAATTGTTCCACCATGCACAATGATGGGTCCCCAAAGAAAGTTGGGGATATGTGTTTATGATCCCAGTATTAGGGGGGAGAAAATTGGTAGCTGGAAAAGTAATCATGGAATGAATTATTATGAGTGTACTTAGATCCTCCTATGAGAAAATATGAACTTGAAGCTCAAGTGATAATTCATTTGTAAAATATTGCCAGGCGTATTTGCTGATCCAAAGCTAAATATTATATTTCAGCTGCTAATGCTCCAAACTGAATAAAGTCCATGATGGACATAGTCTATGGAATGCATGAAGCGTAATAGACTAATCGATTGCAAAGATAAAACTCCTTGAAGAAGGAGATGAGAAAATGATAAAGATGGTCATACTAAGGAGGCAAGTGCTATGTAAGATCACCATGACATAACACTTTATAAGACCTCATGGAAGAGGCTCAGGTCCGTGAAAAAAATAAGATCTCGATAAGTTATGTCTTTATTGTGTGATGATGGAACCGATGTAAAATGATCATCGATGATATTGTTGATATAGTATAGCGCTCAATATTATTAATATTGACGAGGATCTTGAGCTCAAATCTTTTATGGAATTTGGACAGATAAATGATTGGTCAATAAAAAATACGCAATCAAGATTAACTTCACTTGGAAGATGTGAAGTTTTGGACTGATAGTCCCAACACATCTGAAAGTATAAAGCCGGTAGGGTGACACAAGATTTTACGTTAATGTCCCGGCATTGGTTATATGGAAACATGTTCCCTTGTGGTGGATACAGTTGCTTTCAGATTTTAGTCTGGCAATACTCGATAAATTTGATATGTGTATATAAAAATCATTGAACAATTTAAACTGTTCTGAAGCATATTAAGGTTCCCAAGAAATTCATTAATAAAGGTTCATCAAATCCTTATGTGGATTAGAGCAACCATGGCGTATATGATTTATTTTTGTATCTAGAACCATGAGTATAAAAATATTCTAGCGAGATATAGTTTAATTCCTATATAAAGAAACTGGAATACTATTAAGATTATGTTGCAAAAGGAATCCTTGATATAGATTTGTTTATTCTAAAAAATATTGCCAAGGTTTTGTTATTTATGCAAATGTAGGCATTTTCTGAAGTCCATTCTTCAAACAATCTATTTGTATGTGAGGAACTGACATATTATCATTTCACAAGGTTGTCAATTGTTTATACTTATTCAAGTCATGTCAATGTACTAACAATTGATGAAGCAAGTGACTCAACACATTTGTAACGACCCGGTCCGTCGTTACGCAGTATACGCATCTATTCCTTTATTTCTTTCTTGTAGTAGCTCGGTTAGACTGTTCATGGAGTGTTGCGGTTGGTTGGTTCGGGTTCGGAGTGAAAATAGAGTGGATTGAGACACTTAGTCTCTAACAAAAGTTTTAGAGTTGGAAACGTCAACCCGGAGTGGACTTATTGGTAAACGACCTCGGAATGTGGATTTTATGGTTCAGATAGCTTCGTTAGGTGATTTGGGACTTAGGAGTGTGTTCAGAATATTTTTAGGGTGCCCGGTGTAGAATTAGGCTTGAATTGGCGAAGTTAGTATTTTGGCGAATTCCGGTTGATAGGCGAGATTTTTATCCAAGGGTCGGAATGGGATTCCGAGAGTTTTTGTAGCCTCATTATGTCAGTTTGGACTTGCCCGCAAAATTTCAGGTCATTCGGAGATGGTTTGGTTGGGTTTTTGATCAAATGCGTGTTTCGGAAGTTTTTGGAAATCATAGGCTTGAATTGGATGAGAATTTATGGTTTTGATGTTGTTTTTGGTGTTTTAATGGCTTGAATAAGTTTGAATAACCATGTTTGATATGTTGGTATGTTTGGTTGGGGTCCTGAGGGGCTCGGTTTGATTTCGGGCGTTAAACGGAGAAATTGGAACTTGAAATGCAGCTGAAGCTGCTACTGCTGGTGCGATCGCACCTGCGATGCTTGGGCCGCAGGTGCGGACATCGCAGGCGCGAGAGTGAAGGCGCAGGGGCGTAATTCCTCGCAAGGGCGATAGGAAGATCACACCTGCGATGTCGCAGGTGCGGGAAATGGGTTCGCAGGCACGGACTCTGGGTGTCAAGTGAAGGACCACTGGTGCGGTCAATATGTCGCCCCTGCGGTACCGCTGTTGCGATAAAAAGGCCGCAGGCGCGAAGTCTGGGAGGTTAAGTGGATTTCGCAGGTTTGGTTAAAATGTCGCACCTGCAGAGTCGCATGTGCGAGAAAAACACCGATGTTGCGGAAATGCCTGGGCAGAACTATAAAAGG